>MJUU01014192.1:49664-61671 GCA_002080025.1 Modiolus philippinarum | reverse complement strand
ATCCACCTCACCATCCACCTGGAAACTACAAACTAGTAACAACAGTAACAAGAAAATTATTGACGCAAGCGTCAAATTATAGGCCACCTAATATTGAAATTTCATAAGTGTTGCATTTATCATGGGAGTTTGCAATATTTAGATTGTGAAGCTATACGGTACAAAATGGATATGTATGTTCTCAAGTGAGAGCAGATCACAAAACATAAAAGCTGACATTGTCAATGCCTGTGAATGATGGAAAAGCAAGTCCTATGTCTTGTTGCCTGTGACATTTGTTGCATATAAGGGTACCTTAAATTCGTGCTCTCAAACGCTTATATGATTATGAATAAATCCGCGGGAAATGTGTGGAACGAATTCACGCTATAAATTAAAGACCCGTCAGGCGATAAAAACAAATCACTTTGTTTTGATAATCTACGTGTATTTATTGTACATGTGTTTACACTATGTATTTATTATCACAATTATATTTTGAATCGATAATAAAGATGGAATCCGTTAAATTTGAGGGTTATTTGTTTCACAATATTCGTTTGTCTCTGGATATAATAATCATAACCAAGAGGTACAAATTTTACGATTTAATACGTGTTCTCACTTCCAAAGTAAAACATAGAATAACAATATAAAATACAACAAAGATAAATTTCAACAATAATCGATATAATCCCTTACGGGTTAAATATCCATTCAAAGGCCTTAAATACCGAAATTTACATGCTAAATACAAAATGATTGATTTCGGATTATCTTGTCCTTTTCCGACAATGTTATGTAATGTTGCGGGATTAACTATTAAAGGTATATAATGTCATTCAATCAAATGTAAGAAAACTAACTTTATAAAATCAATAAAGATCAATGAAAATTACAATTGTTCAATAACGGAGTTTTTGACAGTATCTATAGATTTCAATTTATTTGTCTATAAGCTTCTTTAGATTTCAATAACTAAAAATTAAACACAAAATGTCCATCAATTCTGGAACGCATTTTCTCCCGGTTATATTCTCCCATTGTCCGCCAAAGTGATCGTCCCGAGCACTTGATCACATGTTTGAATAATATATATTATTGGCAAAAGTCTCTGGTACATCATACACATCAGTAGTTGTTGCCGTAGTTACCATAACTGTGATCTACAGACAGCAATATGAACCTTTACACAAAGCGCACCCTAACTTAAAAAAAATCCACATGTAAGGTATAAAATAAAATGGGGCATTAAGTAATTAATCATACTTCGTAACTCTGGACGTACAATTCTATAAAATCGGGTAGAATGGAGTTCAAAATATATTCAAGAATTGAAGGGCTAACTCTTGGACTTTTCTTCATTTTTTTCGTAAAATAAACATGTTTTACATATAAATGGTCACAAAAACAGGGTTTTATAGGAACATGGACAACAAAACAGCAATAAGATAAAGTTTATGCACTAAAAAAAATATACGGATTAAGTTAAGTGTAGACATAGTTGTACGTTATTTATGGACAAACTGAAATAGACAACTTCTACTGTTATTGAATTCTTGGGACAAAGAAAAATGCATAAAAAAGAACAGACAATTCCTTGACCCACTTTAGAGAAAGAACAACAGTAATTTTTTACATTTTAATTCCTACTAGTCGTTGTCGTACATTTTTTCAAGTTGGTGCTTGGCTGTACCGATTGCAAATAAGTTTTGAAATAACGAGGTACAAATTTTACGATTTAATACGTGTTCTCACTTCCAAAGTAAAACATAGAATAACAACATAAAATACAACAAAGATAAATTTCAACAATAATCGATATAATCCCTTACGGGTTAAATGTCCATTCAAAGGCCTTAAATACCGAAATTGACATGCTAAATACAAAATGATTGATTTCGGATTATCTTGTCCTTTTCCCACAATGTTATGTTATGTTGCGGGATTAACTATTAAAGGTATATAATGTCATTCAATTAAATGTAAGAAAACTAACTTTATAAAATCAATAAAGATCAATGAAAATTACAATTGTTCAATAATGGAGTTTTTGACAGTATCTATAGATTTCAATTTATTTGTCTATAAGCTTCTTTAGATTTCAATAACTAAAAATTAAACACAAAATGTCCATCAATTCTGGAACGCATTTTCTCCCGGTTATATTTACTCATAAATTGCAACATGGTGACTACATTAAAGGAGTTTATTATTTCAAGCATGCCTTTTCAACTCCTTCAAGGCATTCAATTAAAAATCGATTCTAAATTTGCTCCAAAACATTCATGTATCTATGACAACCATTTTTTAACTGAAAACTTCAGGTATATGATGATGGAAGACATTAAAATTGATTTAAAAAAAATTGAACGTTTGAAACATCAAAATCATTAAGGGCTTTCCGGTGTACAACGGAAAGCCATTATTGGGATTGTAAAATCGTGTGGGTTTGTTTTTTCTTCTTTTCACAGAGGTCTCTAAGTGGGTTAGTGTAGGTCGATGAAATTTGGTGAGGTTTTGTAGTTTCTGTTGAAGTTGTGATTGCATCCGTCTTGGGTCGTTTCGTTATTATTATTTTTTGAGACTTGTGATTTTTTACATGTACCATCAACTATATTCATTCCGCGGTAAATAATGTCATTCGTACAAATCCTATATCAAATAACGGACCGCCTAGTTGCGGCCCGTAAAAAGACATATGACGCACATAAACAACGATAGGAACTCGGGAAAGCCGGACCTAGTCCCGGCAACTATCAAAAGCTAGCGGTAGGATTGAACCGGTTTATGGGTACCCAAACCAACAACATTCTTTCACTTACGACGCCAACACCACTACATGAGTTCGAATCACCCATGTGTCAAAGGTTCAAGGTGTATATATCTCAATTTGTACGTTTCGCGTGTGCTTGACCTATACTCTTATGAATATAACCTTTCTATCACATCTAAATTTTAACAACAAGTTTACAGATTTTATAATTATTAAATACATCTAACTAGTTTTATAGAATATGTGAAGACTTATATCGAAATATGGTGTAACTCGCAAACAGCTACACGGAATTTATTAAAATATAGTTAAAAATTGCAGAAACATATAAAAACAAGATGTGTTTGCGAAAAACTATGCCCCCGGAAGCAACCATGTCTACAATACAAACTTGCTAAAATTGCAATCACTAGAAATTAAAGTAAGGTAGACATTTGTACTAAGCTGTATTAGATCTATTCACATATAGAATATCAAGCCTCCTGCAATCGTAATTAACGAGCTAAAAGCAAAATCTACCTTTTGACCTTGACCTTAATGAAAGGACAAGGTGCGATAAGGGGCTGATTTGGCTCTTAATTTCGGTGACTTTTTAAGTTGCGCCTGAATGTCGTTTGAAAGTTCAGATCCAAGTAAGGAAAAAAAATAAGAAAAATTTAGAACTCATGGCGTCACAGTAGGTACAGTTCTGACGTCATGTTAAAGCTTCTTCTGAATGTTTTCATAAAAATACAAGGAATTTGGCATATTTTCTAACGTTTTTCTAAATCGGAATTATAGAGCGCATTCAAGAACCAATTAGATAATTTACAAGCTTGTTAGTACAGATGCGTCAGACCTCCCATATAAATATGGTTCTTGCATGCGCTCCATCGGTTTCCTCTAATGAAAGAGTAGTCAAAATTAGTAAAATTTGCCATTTTTCGACAAAATGTGCAATTTATCCCATTTTCTACACTGAAAACTCTGACTTCGTACATCAATACTTGAGTAGTCTTCTTGTTAACTGTTAACCCATATCCATAGAACTTTTCAACAAAAAATATTGTTGATTTAACCAATCTTATTTTTTGAGGCCAAATGAAACTCTTATCGCACCTATTCCTTTGTATAATGGTGTTCAGCTTTATATGATCAATATACAGGCAAAATATGAAGGTCCTTTCACATCTGGTTGAAAAGATATAGGCAATATTAAAGTTTTCAATTTTTCACTCAATGACCTTGATCTTCGAATTGACCTAATTTTTTTTTGGTGGATTTGTTCTAAGCTCTTTTAGATCTATTAACATATAGAATATGAAGCCTCTAGTAATTATAATTAATGAGCTACAGAAAAATCTAGATTTTGACTTTTTGAACTCTGTCACCTTGACCTTGTGACCTTGACCTGACGTAAGTGAAATCTGAATAATACTGTTCAGCTTAATATAATTAATATAAAAGCCAAATATTAAGGTCCTATCACATGTGGTTGGAAAGATATAGGCAATGTTAAAGTTTTCAAATTTGAACTCGGTGACCTTGACCTTTGACCTGACAGAAATTTCTTTGATGGATTTGTACTAAGATTCATTAGATCTATTCACATATAGAATATCAAGCCTCTGGCAATTGTAATTAACGAGCTATAGCAAAATCTATACTTTGACCTTTTGACCTCTTTGACTTTGACCATTGACCTGACCTTAGTAAAATTTGCATAATGCTGTTCAACTTCATTTGACCAATATACATTCTAAATATGAAGGTCCTATCACATCTGGTTGAAAAGATATAGGCAATATTAAAGTTTTTGTTAAAGTTTTCAAATTTGCACTCATCTATTAGTTAAATTGGCTTTAGGTTCGCATTACCTGAAGATTATACTGGTCTCTCATTAATACTGCAGATATCTACTTAATACATGATGATTCCTTATTAAACTTCGGAAAGTTTTAAGCTTGATTATCCTCCCAAGTGTGAAAGTGCTTTACCAACAGACTAAGCTTTTCAAGTTGGCCGAAAGTTTAACAGCGAGCACTTCTTGATCCTTCTCTCCAAATTATATTTTGTCTCATGCTTTTATTTTTCAAGTAAGTGATCTAATAGTTAGTAGTAGATTTTAATCCTATATTCATTCTAAAGGGAAACGGGATTGAGATGGGGCAGATCTCCAAAAAAAAAAAGAAAAAAAAAACATAAAAAAAATCCCGTTTTTTTACTTTATTAATACGTTTTTCATTTGTGTGTTTGTGTTCTTCATGTGCAAATATGTGGTTTGTACCCTGTTCATTGTCATCTTCAATCATTGTAGGCGTTACCATGGTTACCTGTTATCTTTCCTTTTAATTGACTAACCATAGCTCGGGGTTCACCAGTTTCTTATTTTGAACTTTTCTTTTTACAACTTTTAAACAAACCTTCAATATGTTCTTGTCAATTTTACGGGAATTTGGGTTCAAAGGTAATCAAATGTAAAACTATGTCGATTTGAGTTTGCAGATATTTACTACAATGTAAATATTTTGGAACAGATAACTTTATACTGAGATTACTTTTAAAGGAGTATGTACGATAAGAGGCATATTTGGCCCCCAGAATAGCTTTATTCTCAGATGATGTTTTCCATTTAACTTTACTTGGTATACCAAAGTTGATATATTGCTTAAATCAAAACTCAAGTAAATTGGTGACAGACATCATGCGTCTTCAAGATTTACCGAAAATCGACAATTAATTGTCAATTTTTGGTCAAGTTTTGGCACAGGCAGTATACAGCGCATGCTTGTGCCATTGAGATTTTTTAATGTGTTGATAGTAGATAAAATAAACACGGGCAACTTTTCATGCAAAAATCTCATTGGCACAGGCATGCGATGTATGTGTCCTGTACTGAATGGTCATTTTAGTCCACTTTTGTGAAAAAGCTTATATTTGTCAAACTTTTCCACAAACAAAAAAGACTCGAGCAAAACCTGTCGAAATTTTGATACACTGACATTGAATTGTATTTTGAGACCTGATTTTATCAAATTTAAGAGTATTTATTTTAGGGGCCACATATGTCCCTTACTGTACATAATTCTTTAATCAATTTCTGCAGATGTCTATTTCGATAATTGATGCATCTTCAGTGGGAATGAAATCAAAACATTTGGAAAATCAAGAACTGAAAAATGTATTGAAAAACTGATACAGAACAAATAACCAAAGGGAACTAAGCGGGAAACCAAAATCAGCTGAGGACATGCTTTTCATGGCGGAGCTTTCCTTAGTTTCAAGTATAAGTTAAAAAAAATAAATTTTTAAAGTCTCCAAATTAATGAGAAAGGTGTTTTACTGAATCTTATATTAGCTTAATTATCCTTATGTTATTGGTTTAATACGTTATTTGGTATGCCCTTATTTCACGTAAGAAAGAAATGCACACACAAGTTTTTCTGAAAGGGGGTAATTCTATTCCTAGATAGAAGTAAACCAATGTTCCAGTGACAATGCGTAATACACTTTTCATGCGCGAATTAAATCTAATGTAATTTGATTCAAAATATAATGTAAATGATAAGTTGATACAGTACTTCCCAACAAAAATATAATTGCAAAACTGTTCAACTCTACATGCCTGAAAGATCAAAATAAAAACTGAATCCACAAAAATCAGTTTTGAACGTTTAAATAAACTGGAAAAAGTCTTAACAATTTTTTTTGTTATTGTTGTCTGTGCAAATGATAAAGACTCGTTCATAGAACGATTTCGGTTTGCCCGAATGCAAATTCTGTGCAGCTACATAGGCTTCTGTTGAAATTGAACAGGATGTTGTATCAATAGCGCTCTTAGTTCTTCTTTCGGTATAGTACAGTCCCGTAATTTGATGAGAAAATTAGGCCTTCAACAATGAGCTATACTCATACCTCAATGTCTTATGAATACTCACTCCTAGATAATTTGCTGGGCTAATTCCTTGAGCGCCTGACCATGGATGTTGTAACTGATGACTACCGGTGTCATCTTGGTTGTTACCTGAGTAGTTGGAATTTCTGGGGATGGAATACCGGTTGTCATTCCGATTTCCACTGCTGTAATCCATCAAAATCTTTCTGTAATTATTCTGTATCACTGGTGGTTTTATTATTTTTTGTATGAAACACGGTCGTCGACAAAGAGTCGTTGATAAATAAGAAGAATATTAATGGACTTTGGACGTTGCTCATGGACACTCCAAATTTTAATGGAACTGTCGACGAGGATTCCCCCTCTAGCAAAACCTTCTTTGGAGAATTGTATAGGAAGACTCTAGGTAATGAATGGGTCGAACCTCTGATTCCATAGTGGTTTATCTGTATAATAGCCTTGCGTGTGGTACCTTATCACAGGCTTAAGAAAATCCAGCGGGAAAAGACCCGTTTGTTCCTTATAGTATAAACTCCTAATTAGATATCATTAATTGTAAGTATTAGCTGTGATTCGAAAGATGTTGCCTTTCTTTATCCATGTTAGGCATCTGTAAGTATGGAGTGCTGTTCTAGGTTTTTATGGATGTGGCTAAAGATGATATTTTCTGTGAAAAATACAGGCCTGTAGTTGCAAGCTTGCATGGTTACGGTCCCTTCTTGAAAATTGGGACTACATTAGTATTTGTCTCATTCAGGTTGGATTTTTCCGTTGTATTGTGAGGCTTAAAGGAAAACTGTAAAAAGTGGTGCTTATTAATTGCAAACTGTATTCTGTAGTCGAGTCGAGATATCATCTGGTGCTGTGGCTTTGTAGATGTTAAGGCCAGGAAGCGTTCATTTTCGAGAATGGATCACGCTTCTTTTTTTCTATGTCAGACGTGTCTTCATTACAATAAAAAAACTGGCGAAAACTGGTATCCCAAGATGTTCGCCTTGATTTTGTCATTCAATTGTAATAATTCAAACAAATTGTCAGGGATTTCCCAGATACTATTCAGATATTGGTAGAGAATAGGCCTACATACTCAAACAACATATTCTTTGAATGAAATATCTCGAGTAGGTGAAGATTTAGTGATTTACTTTTGGGTACTTCTTACATGTGCTACTTAGACCACTTAGTGCATATATTATTGACACTGTTTGCAGACAAACCAGTCATCTTTAGGAATGAAAAGGTATGACTGAAGTCAGTAATAAATCTGTTTTCTATTCATTAATACGATATCACCATAAACCAAACACATTATAATATGGCTTTCTAATAGTGATTCAATAAGGGTAGGTCGACAGATGTAGCGATCGTGCCTTTAAAACATTTTACACCTGCAAAAATATCTATTGAGCACAAAATTTCCCAGCAATGAAGTAAGTAGCTACTGGTATTTTAAAACAACTTTCCCAATTTTATTTTAATATCATAATTACTATCAATTTTAATATTCGATTCTCTTTTATTTTACAAATAGTGATAATAGTGATAACGATAAACAGTTTGAATTATAACAACAAAAGTAAAACTTTACTTATACAAGAATTTTGGTAATTATGTTTCATAAAATTGTCATGGTACTGAAGAACGAAGGAACATATTGAAAGTCATGTTGTTTTCCTAATGATGTAGTAAGGTGAGGTCAGAGTATTCAGATCTTTGATTCAAGGTGATAAAAAAATGTCACAACACCCACTTACCTTTCATTTCTATAATGGCTTCGCTTACTCTTGAAAGGTGAGCAATCATTATTTCATTGGATAGTATATTTTTATTTTGTGTTAAATAAACCAAGATTTCTTAATGTTAAACTTTCGTAAAAGTCTTACCGCCATTTTGTAAACATCAAATATCTCAAAAACAAGATCCAAAACCTTTCAATATGTTCAGCTTCATGTCTTTATTTACCAAATCTCTTTCCATTTATAGTATCAAATAAAGTCGCAGGTTTTCTAATTTTCACCTTGCTTCATCGTCAGGAAAATCCAAAACGACTTGCAAAAGACAGAGTACAATGGAGAGTGATTTCCACTGAAATATATGATGTTGGCTATTGGCATTTCCTACAATAAAATCAAGCCATTTGTAAAGCTACATGCATCTGTTAAACTTCTTTTTAAGTTAGATTTTCACTAAGAAAAGGATTTTCGCATACAATGAAACACGAATCGGATGCAGAAATGACTAGATTTTCAATCCGGAATATTATATATTTTTTTTTATCTTCTCTCATCTTTCCAAGTCAAGTATTTGAGGTTCATGTCCTTCCCTTTTGTAGGGAAGGAAATGGACATCAAACGATTGACTAAGGAGGATTGCCTCTTCATTGAAAATGTAATTGACGTCTGTCATTTTGATAACATTTATCCTTATGTCTGATCATAAAATTGATTTTTATCCTTTTTGATCATAAATATGATCAAACATGATCATAAATGTGATCATGGTCAAATTTATCAGAATATGATGATATATTCGACAAAAGATTTATACTTAAGAATTGAATGCATTATTTTGAAGTTTCATTGGGGTATGAAAGTGATGACCGAAGCACATATTAAATGAAGCGCGGTAGCGCTTCATGTTGAAAATGTGCGCCCGGTCAACACTTTCATAATCCCTATGAAACTTCAAAATAATGCATTCAATTCTTATAATTACATTTTAAAACCAAATTATTAAAAATAAATTTATGAAAAATTTAATACATCATGTACAATGGGATTCTATTTTTATTAATCCATCCGCCACGTGTTCATATGATCAAATGTGTTTCATGGGAATTGCAACTTCACATTATAATCCCACGTGAGCGATGTTCACCTATCAAATTGACGGAATTTAACTGAAAATATATGACATGTAATTATTTTAAATTAAATCATTCCTCTGAAAATATTGTGACCAAATCAGCAGTACGTCATGCACGGTTTCATGCAAAAGCTAGGATTTAGTGGTCCGGGAGGTAAAGAAAACCTTCACCATGTTGAAAGGTATGATTTGTCGGTGTCCCAAAAGAAAACGGATATTTTCATCTAGATAACAGAATACTGAAGTCAAATTTATCAGAATATGATGATATATTCGACAAAAGATTTATACTTAAGAATTGAATGCATTATTTTGAAGTTTCATTGGGGTATGAAAGTGATGACCGAAGCACATATTAGCGCTTCATGTTGAAAATGTGCGCCCGGTCAACACTTTCATAATCCCTATGAAACTTCAAAATAATGCATTCAATTCTTATAATTACATTTTAAAACCAAATTATTAAAAATAAATTTATGAAAAATTTAATACATCATGTACAATGGGATTCTATTTTTATTAATCCATCCGCCACGTGTTCATATGATCAAATGTGTTTCATGGGAATTGCAACTTCACATTATAATCCCACGTGAGCGATGTTCACCTATCAAATTGACGGAATTTAACTGAATATATGAAATGTAATTATTTTAAATTAAATCATTCCTCTGAAAATATTGTGACCAAATCAGCAGTACGTCATGCACGGTTTCATGCAAAAGCTAGGATTTAGTGGTCCGGGAGGCAAAGAAAACCTTCACCACGTTGAAAGGTATGACTGTCGGTGTCCCAAAAGAAAACGGATATTTTCATCTAGATAACAGAATACCGAAGTCAAATTTATCAGAATATGATGATATATTCGACAAAAGATTTATACTTAAGAATTGAATGCATTATTTTGAAGTTTCATTGGGGTATGAAAGTGATGACCGAAGCACATATTAAATGAAGCGCGGTAGCGCTTCATGTTGAAAATGTGCGCCCGGTCAACACTTTCATAATCCCTATTAAACTTCAAAATAATGCATTCAATTCTTATAATTACATTTTAAAACCAAATTATTAAAAATAAATTTATGAAAAATTTAATACATCATGTACAATTGGATTCTATATTTATTAATCCATCCGCCACGTGTTCATATGATCAAATGTGTTTCATGGGAATTGCAACTTCACATTGTAATCCCACGTGAGCGATGTTCATCTATCAAATTGACGGAATTTAACTGAATATATGAAATGTAATTATTTTAAATTAAATCATTCCTCTGAAAATATTGTGACCAAATCAGCAGTACGTCATGCACGGTTTCATGCAAAAGCTAGGATTTAGTGGTCCGGGAGGCAAAGAAAACCTTCACCATGTTGAAAGGTATGACTGTCGGTGTCCCAAAAGAAAACGGATATTTTCATCTAGATAACAGAATACCGAAGTTGCTGTGAATTTAGTTTCTGAATTTGCGCATTTCCACAACTGATGTCTCTCAGGGCAGATCAAATCAAAACGTTAATTTCATGTCTTCACGGATTTGACGAAACCGGTTTGTCTTTAACCCTGGATTGACTCGTTGATAGTATGAGGGTGCCGCTGGCGGAGCAGGGCATGCTAATCCATCCGGAAAACCTGATAACAATCTCAGGTTTTTGTAGACTGAGTTCAAAATATATGCCTTAGATCTGAATGGTGTGTTTGCATTTATTACATTGCTTTTGGTTGTCCTGTATCTGTTTTCTGTATTCTTGGTTTTGCTATGTTTCTGCCATGTACCTGGGCTTTGATTTTTGTGATTACCGCATTCCTTGTTCCTTCGGTATTCTACTGTCGATGTGTTTTCATTTTATTTAACAATAACTCCGGTATTTTGTTATTAACTTAACTTCCAACGCACTTCTGTCCGTTTTCTAAAAGTCAGTCAATATTCAACCTGACAATAACTTTTTTTTTTTGTTTCATGCGGAGTTTTTCTCAAGATAATTTTTTCTTCAGCTGTCTAACGATTTCACTGTTCCTGTCAAACCAACTTTTCATACCATCACTGGTGCTGGGACAAGACATTACTGTAACACCAGAACTTAGGAAGCATATAGTAGACATACACAACAAATATAGACGAAGGGAAGGAAGTTCCAATATGCAGGAGATGGTTTGTAGTCTTAAAATCATATATTATCTTTATATCTACACTTCTGCCAATCAATAAGTAAAAATTTATCAATACAAGTCAAGACATTTTATTCTTATACACCATTAAGAACATTGCATACATATAACATCATGAATATTAACAATGCACTCATGACAAGACAAGATAATACATGTTATATAAGTAAACACACATATTATGCATACATATAGGGCGACCTGTTAAAAGATAATCAGTCACCAAAAGTAGAGGAAAGGTGTTAACCTGGAGTAATTGCTTAAGAAGAAACAACCCTAGTTTGCAGAGCTTTCTAAGTTTGGGTACACTTTTTAATTGAAGCAATTTTCCAAATCTTAAAAC
>MJUU01014192.1:2616-15323 GCA_002080025.1 Modiolus philippinarum | reverse complement strand
CTAAAGTCATGCAAAGATAAAAACATCCAAGGAACAGAGCGACAGCGTCGATTTATTGTAAAAATAAATAAATCAAAGATCATAAAATATTGATGTATTTTTGAACATCTTTTATTATGATTTTGTACAGCGATTTTGCACAGAAAAAAATTGTCCGACAATGTAAACAAATTTTTTGTTTGCTATATATGCTTGTATTCAAAAATTTCATTACATTTTCTAATGATATTTCAGGGTATCGATGTTCAAAATCACGTAATTGTATTACTGGTAGTCTGTTTAACATCCGTTACCAAGGATTTAAGGGGTTCTTCTAAAATTGCTGTATAAAAATAATTTAAAGAGATATGTGGAGGAAATTTTACAGATAGACTCCAAAATGCCAATACTTCCCGAAAAAATCATCATTTTATGTTTCTTTAAAATAATATTTTTTCACATTTCTGCTATGGAAGTGGGACATAATTTTGAGAATGACTGATGTACCCAGTCCAAAATTTGCAAATGAATCGATAAATATTTAATTGCAAAGTATATTTTTTCCTAAAAATTTCCATTGTAAAGAAATGCCTAGATCCAAAACCCTTTGGAATCAGGTATATTCCGGAAAATCTCATTTTGCATTAAATATATGCAAGAAATATCAAAATTAAAAAAAAATGTCATTTGTCAATATCAAGATACATCACATGAACATAACAGAGTATAAATTTTCTTGTTATAAGTAACTTTTATCAGGTCTTAACAACGAGTTATACATTGAAATCGACATGTTTATCTTTTCTAAAGGAGAGTTCATATTTTATTGTTTAAATACCACCGGATTTCATACCACCGGATTTCAGACTACTATGTCAAAGTATGTATTTCAAAACATCGCCCAAGTTGGCACTCCATGGCGGGTGGGGAGCAAGAGAGTGACCTTGATATTACTTTTGTCAAGAATACCGCTTAAGTGCACGTTAGGGGCCTTTTTGGTCTCGCTTTAGGGGTTGAATATTGTTCACCTCTGGTTGAAGACCCTCGGGCGACATCAAGATGTAGCCAGAAATAAAAGCCTTGTCCTTGATGAACTGGAGTTTTCTATGTATCATGTGTGTTTTTGTCACATGTACATTCACTCCATATCCTTTCATTTTCCCAATTGTCAATGTGTAACTTAAATTTATGATATATTATGTGAATGTTTATACTCCTGTTACGCAGTACTCTGCGACTTAGTTTCTTTTCTAAATAAACTAAACTAAGGGCTATTGTGACTAAGTTTGGATATAATTGGACGTCTAGTATTTACCATTAAGTCAATTAGTAAACCAAGTTCCAAATTGGATGAAGTATAGACTTGTCACACAATTTTTTGAAAAGTCTAACAGAGGACAGGACTATTATGGCCAAGTTTGGTTCCAATTGGCCTAGTAGTTTCATAGAAGATCATCTGGCCAAATGTTAACTGAATTCCCCGCTGGTGGATGAGGCGAAGACTTGCCAGATAGGTTTTAAAGGCGACCACCTAAGGACTACTGTAACTAAGTTTGAACCCAACTTGTCTTTGTTTTTTCAGGAATGCTTGAGGTCCATAGGGCCGAATATTAAACTTTATTTCAAAGGAAGGACTATTGTGACCAAGTTTGGTTCAAATGTTAAGCTCAACGTCTATCTCAAACCGTTTTCAAATATAAGACAAAACGCCGTATAAAATCACGAAATTTTGACCAATAACGGTTGTTATTCTATAATATATAAATACTAATGGTAAAGTTGCATTGACATTAAAATGAATAAAAAAAGGATATTCACTCGATAGAAAGGATATTCACTCCATGAAAAGGATATTCACCGCGGGAAACGTCACGTGCGACATATTTTTAGAAAAAGGGAAATCCCGTATTTATATCGTCCAATCACATTGCTATGTAACATTGTCGCGTGACAACGTCATCGGCATCACTAAAACCAGAATTGCTTCATCTAAAGAAAAGAAGATCAGCGAAAATGGTGCAAATATGCAAAGAGGAAGACACTTAAAATACGAAACAAGTCAGCGTAACACTGGTAAAGGAGTTCACACAATATTTTGGGAAAAAATCTCCCGACGGATGTCGACAACACAAAGGGCAGAATCGTCGCACATTACACAGATGCAAGGAGTGAAAAGGAAGAACACAAGCATTCATTTAAAAGACAGAAATCATCGATTATTTAGGATAAAAAATTTATTCTTTAAATAAAGTCTTTAAAGAACGTTCGCTTGTTACATTAAAATGTCAATTCCCTCCCTTCTTCACAATCTCCCACCAATGACGAACAATGGAAAAAAGCCACAAACTCAGTGTTAGCTAGAATCTGTAAATTTCTGACAGTAAAGATAATAATAATGTTATATTTATTGTTTTACTTATCCTCAAAATATTTTTTGAAAAGTATATATTTCATTTATTTTATGCAAATGTTCAAAGCCTCTTTAATCGTTAATTCGACACCCATAGAAAATTTCTAGGTGTATAGTATAATACACAATAAAAAGAATTATTATGTATTTAACGGATAATAGAATAAAACAGTTACTGTCTTTAGTTTCGGTAAATGTGCAGTGTTATTGACTTTTGGGAAAACAGATATTCACCTCGCCATGCGGCTCGATGAATATCTGTTTCCCCAAAAGTCAATAACATTGCACATTTACCTCAACAAAAGACAGTAACTGTATAATATCTCCTATATAGATGTTTCAATTTTCTTCAAAATTGTCATGTATGTAAATCTTGATAGGATTAACATTTCTGCAATTAAACGTAACATCTATCTGGTATAATATTTTAATTAACAAAAAGCATCACCTCTCTTTTTAATTTTAGGAAAAAGGGGGAATAAGTTAAAAATGCGTCGTCAAATTTTCTTCAAAATGGCAGAGTTAGTAAATCTTGTCATGCTGGTCATTTTAAACTCATGTCAAATTTATGATATCTGCAATGGGTTTTGAGTTATTTGGCAAAACCAACAGTTTACCCCCGATGAACAGAAGCCATGTAACGTTCTTAGACTAACTGAACACTATTTTTTTATTCGTAAAACCTCTCTATCGATGCACAATAATCCTCTCAAAAGTTGTTATCAGATCCTGGTGGCCGATAAACTACAAAAATTCAGAAATGTAACCTCCAACGAAAGAGGTATATTCGCGAACTGAAATGCCTATGCGCACCGTACATAAACCTTCGGTCACATATAACAATACCCCTCCCAAAACCACGTTAGATCGTAAATTGTTCCGTTGCACGACCAACGTCTCTGCTGTAATCAAATAAATATCCGAATCCTACTAGTCATGAAAATAAATAATTTGATTTTGATTTGAAGTATAATTTTTTTTATTGCAAATGTAAATCAATAAATTGTGTGACATTTGGGGAAATAGATAAATTGTTCGAGATTCTCATGAAAATAAACATTCTATCTAACGTTAGACAAAATCGATCAAGCCCCTCCTCCCCCCCATAAAAACCATATGGTTGTTCCCGAACGATTAATTTTTTGCCGAGAAAAAAAATCTCCCTGTAATTTATGTTGTGTAGTAATGTGTGACTCTTGGTAACACTGAAACCTTAGACCAAGCATGGCATATATTTCACATCTTAAGCGCTTCTTTAGTGTTCCAATGAAAAATTGTTAAGTCACCAACAACTTGAGTCCATTCCAGGTTATTGTGACATAATTACTAAATTATCAACTGTATAAAGTATAAGGTATCGTATATAAAACTGAGAAAAATAACACATACACGTTCGCTTGGACCCCTGGAGAAGTGAGACTGCACTGGTGGATCCAGTCCAGTCGAAAAGGGTTGTTTCAGTCCATCTATTTTTGCAATTTTTGATCCAAATTCAGAAAGAGGGACTCTAGCCCCATCACCGGCCGGACTACCCAATTTATCGGATGCGTCGACAGTATAAGTGTCTCCTGCTTTAAGAAGTAAAGTGTATGAAATATTTGAAGACAATGGATCACACCGCACATATTCTATAGCAGTCTTCAAAGATATTTGCACATAGATCGTGTTCACATTTAAAACATAGGAATCGATTGCGATCGATACAGGGCCGATTGCGATCGATCGCATGCTTATTCAAAGCACTTAAATCAATCGATCTTTACTATAGCAGTAATCGTCTCTATTTGAATCGATCTTTTTTAGACCATCTCTTTTTTATCGGACCAAAGAAGATCGATCGCAATCGATCTTTTTATAGTATGAACAGCTAAAACCGATTGGAATCAATCCCGATCGATTAAAATAAAGTAAGTGTGAACGGAGTCTAAGACCGTGTTCACATTAGAACTATATGCGATCGATCCAAATTAAGATCGATTCTTTTCAAACCTGTTTATGTTCACATTTTAAACATAGGAATCGATTGCGATCGATAACAATCAGGTTTGACGTTCTCATTAGAACCAATTGCGATGGGTCTCATGTTTATTCAAAGCACTTGAGTCGAACGCAATCGACCTTGACTGTTCACACCAACGCCATAATCGTCTCTATTTGAATCGATCTTTTTTAGACCACCTCTTTTTATCCGATCGCATTCGATCTTTTTATTGTATGAACAACTAAAACCGATTGGGATCGATCGCGATCGATTAAAATGTTTTAAGTTTAAACGTGGTCTAACTGAAAACTAAGGCATAAAAGTAAGTGTACAAAGTGAAGCTTACCTTGAATTTCTAAAAACAATATAGGTAAAGTTATGGATAGATTTCAATCAGTTTTTTTTTCGAAAAAAGGTAGATTTCATTTTAATGTAAATTGTTCATGTATGCACACATTAAGTCCGATCTAATCCTCTGAGCATTTAACAATGAGTTATTAATAGGCTCCCCTAGAGTTGAACAAATAATTAAAAAATATGAAAAATCAGAAAACTCAGATTCAGGAGCTTAAGCGAGCATTGTGCAACAGTCCAAAGAAGCTGAAAATGGTATCCTGTATAGGATGGATTAGATTTTTTACCTGGTAACTGTTCCCTCAAACTGTCGATGCACATGTGACAAGTAAATAAAGCATTCAAAGTATCTCGGGCAGCTTTGAACAAAGGTTCATTGTGAGCAAATTAGTTTCAATTGTCTCAGTGTCTTGAATGTTCCTAAAGGCCTTCTGTTGTTAAACAATGTTCACCACTGGCTGCTGTATTAGGTACTCACCTGCTGTAGTTACCCATTGTTATTAAGTATGATTCACATTGGGCTGGTAGTTTCATAGAAGATCTTTGAATGTGTAAGTCATAGGGTCAATCATGAATGACGTACGAACCCGCCGGATATTTTTAAGGGATGACCATGTAAGGACCATTATCATTTAGTTTGGTTCTCATTGGACTGGTAGTTTCAGAAAGGAAGATCTTTGAACATGTTTTTAGTAGGGTCCAGTGCTACATTATGTTCCCTGCAGGCGGTTATCTTGGATGGAGTGCGGACCTGTCGGATATAACTTAAATTGGGGTGGGGCACCCTAGGACAATTATGACCTAGTTTCGTCCCAATTAGGCCGATGGTTTCAGAAGAGAAGGTTTTGAATGAAAACCTTACGACAGACGGATGACGAAAGCCAAGTGATGGCTAAAAGCTCACCCTGTCCATAGCCAGGTTATATAAAAATGAATAAGTTCCGTTGCATGCTACACGTATCAAAATCGACATTTGTTTTTGCCTCTTGGTTGCTAGCTTCAAGATCAAAATCAAAAAGTTTATTGCGCATCTTCAGCAAATAATATGTAAGATCCTAAATTTCCAAAAAAACTTTCAGTGGGGAGTGACGGGCAGACGAAACCAACGACTATGTGTCTCCGTACTTTCGTTCAAAGTGAGAAGATAAAAATGTATATTTTTGAAAGTTACACAAGTAAAAGTTGGATGTATTTGTACTTCTTGTGACTTTAATTATGAATCAGGTTGAGTGTTTTCAATTCGGCTAATCGGGTGAATTGTCCGTTACTTTTGTTTTATATATGGCCACAACGATGGAGCTAGCTACAGGTCAGTTCAGTGTAAATTTCAATTTATGTCATGAAATTTTCTACTGAATTATGTCTCCCCCTCTCGATGGGGGAGACGTATTGTTTTTGTCTTTTCCGTCTGTCGTACGTCAGTCAGTCCGTCCGTCACAAAGTGGACGGCAATTCACCTACATCTTTCATGGGATTTCAACCTAACATCACAGGATTGTTGTCCATCATGCCTACTTTTCCAGTATATTTTAGAAAGTATGTCCGAAGAACGATGGCATGAAAGCTCGAATGATGTAAATGTTCTTGGGAATTATGGAAGAATAATGTTACATAGTGTTGCAGACAGTTAATGTAAAGAAGTCCAAATGGTAAAAAATTACCGTGATTTCTGGGACAAATAGTTAGACCACCTACTTAAATCTAGGCGTGATGCAAACCGGTTACAACGCTTGCACAATAAGAAGCTACCGTACGATAGCGAACACGGTACACACTTGTCAGATATATATAAAACTGGCCTTGAAAGAAGCCATTAAGAGTCTAAGAGCAAAACAAAATTTTTGTCTGATAGGTCAAACTCAAATAGTAAACGTTTTTGGTAGTTTCTTCGTGGTAAAAGACGATTTTAATCCTAGTCGCAAAGCCCCTGGTGTGGATGGTATTCCCAATGATCTTTTAAAATATGGCGGTGATGCTATAGATATATCAGACGTGAAAATATGACAAATGTATACAATGTTGTCTTTTTACGAGGGCGAGTCAGCTTGGGATGTAAATCTTAATTTCAGTAAATTGAAAGTTTTGCCGCTTCCTTGACCGCAGCAAGAAAGCCCATTCAAAGACCCAACGCGCTGAGTTAGTAAAAATCGATACTCGAACATTCTGTAATTTAAACTAAAATATATAAGAAAAAAGCAGATTTTCTTCATTCGATATTATATCGATGCCCGCAATACTTCAACTTGCTTTAATTTAATCTAAAATAAATAAGAAAAGGCAGATTTTCTTCATTCGATATTATATCGATGCCCGCAATACTTCAAACGAGGCTTTCTGTAATTTAACCTAAAATATATGAGAAAAAGCAGATTTTCTTCATTCGATATTATATCGATGGCCGCGATACACCAACTTTCTGTAATTTAACCTAAAATATATAAGAAAAGACAGATTTTCTTCATTCGATATTCGGTAGCCGCAATACTTCAACTTGCTGTAATTTAACCTAAAATATATAAGAAAAGGCAGATTTTCTTCATTCGATATTATATCGATGTTTCCAATACTTCAACTTTCTGTAATTTAGCCTTAAATATATAAGAAAAGGCAGATTTTCTTCATTCGATATTATATCGATGCCCGCAATACTTCAACCGAGGCTGTCTGTAATTTAACCTAAAATATATAAGAAAAAGCAGATTTTCTTCATTCGATATTATATCGATGGCCGCGATACTCCAACTTTCTGTAATTTAANAAATTGCTCATTTGTTAATGTGGTATGATGTTAATCCACAACTCCATTATACTTATAAGTCAACTTCTAACCAAACTTGCACGATGTTGTTTATGTGGTGTATAGTTGTGTACCTGATGCTAACAATTTTGGTTTTACAGAGTTTACAGGTTCACAGAGCCAAAATTGCGTCTGGTTTGTTAATCTGCAACTCCATCACAATTATAAGACAGAAACCAACCAAACTTGCAGGATATGTTGTTCACTGGATATTATTGCGCAGCTGGTACTTAAAATTTTATTTCACAGATGTTTTAGGTTCACGGAGCCCAATTAGCTCATTGTTAATTCGGTTTGTTAATCTTCGACTCCTTTATAACTATTCTAAACAAATTTGCATTATTTGTTTTTCTCCCAATCTACACATGCACATGATACTTAGAATTTAAATTTACAAATTTTAGAGGTTCACTTAGCTAAATATGGCTTTTCTGCAGTTCAGGCTACACAAGTGTTCCATGGAACACCCATCAATTTTTGCCTTGTTTCTGGACCTTGAGTTAAGTATTGTGCATGTTTCTTGTAACTGTGTATAGTATAAATTCGCATAAAAAGGACTGTTCCCATTGCTACATCAACTAGTATGTCAACTGTTGTATTTAATACATCATTGTTACTACAATGATATAACAAGTATTTTCGACACCCAAAACAAACAAAATTGGATGTCGAAAATAAGTTTTTTGGTCCAAAGGTTCCAAACTGTTGGTTCAATCACCTTTTCCTTTGCTACAAATGTAGATCGTAACAAGGCAAACATTTTCTCCATGTTTTTTCATGCGTTATCTATTACTCTTTCTGTATACATGCGATAGAAATGTCTAAAGTCTAGTTTTGTAGCAATAACACATTTCACCTATGTTCAATGGAAAAGATCATATATCTATATACAGACAATTAAAACTCGAGTCATGTCATCAACAAAATAATGGCTTGGAAGGGAATAATAAAACAAGTGTATTGCATTATTTTGTAAGAAATAGATGATGAAAATACATTTCACTTTTTAAGTCTTAATCTGTTATGTTGTGGAATGCCAAAATATTTAAGAGACAATGGCTGGCCTTCATTTGCATTATTGGATACAAATAGAAAGGAATACAAGTATTGTCGTGATGCTTTAGTTTCAAAATTTTGGGAGTTATATGAGGGAAGAATTGGAACTACACGAAAATAAGCAACCTGCATTACTTGGGACCAAGCGACTTTGTTATGGGATGCGGGAATATTCAAAATAACAACCAGCAAAGGGTTAAGTTCACGGTTAAGTTACAGTGTATTTTTCTACACATGCAAAGAATTCCATCAATGTTTTTAATTTTACATAATAGAATCTTTATTCTAAATAATAGTTGTTTTTCTCCAGTAACTTTGACAATGGTAAATTTGTCCTATCATTGTCTTATCAGCTTAACTGTATAGGAAGGCACAATATAAAAAGTAGTATTGGGTTTTGGTTTGGCCTGTTTGGCTGAGGATTTGGGGTCAATATTTTGGGCTCAACGAAATATAAGATATGGTATAAAAATTTGGTTTTGGGTGGTGGGGCGTTTTGAAGTCAACAGTTAAACTATTTTTAAGATGATAAAGTTAACCTGTGATATTTAATATCAAATCAGATTATACAGAACTACTAAACCTGACTTTAAACGTTTTATCAGTGGTCTGAGTAATTAATTTGTGGTTGCTGAAGAAATATCTTCACTGTTTTATTTTATTAATTAATTTGTCAACACAATACATAAATAAAAGTAAATATAAGGACTCGGAAACAAGACTCAAGATCTTTGATAAAACTGTATCCTATATACGTAATACCTATAAAAAGAGACAAATTATTGTCTTTTTCTGTTCAAAATGACATGGATGCAAAAAAATATCATTTTTGATTATGTTGGTGTAAAAAGCATTATGTAAAAAATATTTTACAACCTTAAGTGATTTTATTTTTTAAAAAGTTTCATTTAGCCGTTAAAAACAACACCCAAACTGAATAAATTATAGATTGAATTATTTAACTTTAATAGTCTATTTTCGCTATGTTTATGTACAATAATGAGTTACTCAAAACGCAGCATGGTACGATCTCAGCAAATTTAACAGGAGTATAAATGAAAAAGTGTTGAAACAAAGTACTGTTGACATGTAAGTGTAACCTTACCTTTGTTACCAAACTCTTGTAACACAAATCAAAAAAAAAATACTGAACCAAAGCGAATTAAAGTCAGAGAAAAAAATTATTTGTGTTGCTTGACCTCCTTGGGTTTCTTGTTAAATAGAAAGTGGTGTTATATTTAAGAAATAATTCATGGGGCTTCACGATATACTGATTTTACCGCGGGTTGGTCCTTTATGTCGAATATTTTACCCTGTGCAACAGCGGGAATAAAATATTGACATTAAAGACCAACCTGTGGTAAAATCAGTATATATTGAAGCTCTCAGGAATTATTTCTATTCTAATAGGACAAACTTAGTAAATTCTTGAAGTGAAGCACTCCTAGGTAAAGGCAAGGGTGGATAACTTCGGGGATGTGCCAAATATTTGGGTATCGCATTATTTATATAAATTTTGGTGTGTTTTACACATATTGTATATAAATTTGGGTACACTGTATAAAAATTGCAAAAAGGACAATAATTTTTGAGACAATACAATAGACCAATTCCGAGTTATGGTATTTAGATTCACCAGTTGTTGTTTGTCCGCCCTACGTCACAGACGTGTCTGCCCCATGTGACCAAAAATGTACTTCAACAACATAGTTTAATGACGTTTTAGGCTTTATGACGTCACGTTTTCAATACTGTGAACGTGGTCTGGTAATACGTAATCCCTTCATTCCCGGAATGACGTAACATCTTTTATGACGTTCCCGGCGTTTTCAGGTTCACTCACATTTCCGGTTTAATGCATTTCCAACACACACAGCGTCAATGCGCCTTAGAAAGCCTACCTAATTTGTTACACAAGGGAATTTTACTTTCGCCGTGAAGATGAGTATTTGTTCTGAATGACGTGATTTTTATTTTTAGCTTTTTTAAAGATTTTTTTCCAGTTCAATCGACCATCAAATGCCACGAAATTGAAGTTCACTTCCAAACATAAAAATCTTGTGTTATCCTGCAGACAGTGCAGTCATGTTACTGCGGTTCTTAACTTCAAGCTTCATAATAAAATAGAATGAAAAAAATACGACTTTTTACAACATTATATAAGTGGAACTTATCCAACAAGATATTGTTATTTACAATCAGTACGAAGCGGAAGACGTCAAGCACCGCAACGTCACTATTATCACGTGACAAAATGCTAAAATAAGTATGTTGTCCCGTAGTAGATCGTTATCTCGAAAACGACGTATTGCAAATACAAGAGCTCGGATATGGTCTATTCCTGTTCATCATTTTCTTTAAATGTGCAATACAATGTATTTCACGTTTTTCATGCTTTGTTTCCGTTATGCTGAAAAATAAGAGATGTAAAATCAATGATATATAAATATATTCCGGTCCTTTGATTAGTGTTGTTATATAAATTTGGGTATTTTTTTTACATATATGAGTATATAAATTCGGCGCATTTTCCCTAGAAATAATTTTGCACATACCTACCAAAAACAAAAAACAAAAAAAACAAAACAAGTTACCCCCTCCCCTGGGGGGTATAGGCTAAGAATTTCTGTTCCGCCAATGAACACACTACAAGAACTGAAAAAATGTATTAATAAATTTGAAGATATTTTTGTGCATTTTATCTTTCTGCTATCAAGTTAAAAATTATTTTTGATAAAATCTGTGTATCGTTTCTTTTGTTGAGTAGTATATATAGCAAGTGTGTTATATTTATAATTGTGGCTTTCTTTAAATACTGAAAAGTTTAAAAAATACATTAACATTAACAACAAATGTCATTTGTAGCTTAACTTACTAAAAGTACGGACAACACTTGAGGTCAACAACACTTTCCCTTTTAATATGATTATAAAGAGGTACAAGGAAATTGTGTCTAAGGCCAGTAAAAGGGTGAAAATTGTTTTTTTTTCCAGTGACATCATTGCTTTTTATATTCGTTCGAATGTATGAATGACTACATATCTTTGATGTGACAGCAAAACTATTTAGATGAAGGCCAACCAACGTCAAGCAATACAATTGTTACATTTTATCGATAAAATACACGTCATAAAAAGCATTGAAAAATGAGAATGACATCTGTGTTTCATGTACAACTCGTTCACTTCAACATTCTTCTTGATTAAACCAATAAGGGGGATGAATTGGAAGGACCATTTGTAAAAGTTTTGTTTTATACTGTCTTTGTCCAAAAAAGGATCCTTAAAAAGCTATAGTTAATTGACCTGCAATAAATTACATCTTGAGAATTAACATATTAATTACTTAACTAATTGGCATGTGTCTTTCCTTGTTTTATATAAAACTTCTAAAACTTCACAGAATCTAGAAATAAATTGTAGATTTTCATTTGACATAAACCAGATTAAATGATTAATATCATTCAATTGTTTTAAATTACAAAATTCCTTAAATATACTTTCATTAAATTCTTTCCTAATATTATTTATAAAGAGCATTTAAATAAAAAGTGCATTTCATCCTCAACCAAGTCGAGTTGACAAAACTGGCAGATTCTGTCAGAGCGGGGTAAAACAACTGACTTTCAAAAACTGTCTGTTATTCTTTCATATTCGCAGTGATTGCTAAATCTAAATTTAGAAAGCATGATACGTTTTTCACGATTTCTTATGTTGAATAATTTTTATATTCAAATATCGATTTGAATTTAAAATATGTATCTAATTTGCTGTGCTCATTTCGCGTAAGAATTCCAGTACTTAAAAAAAATCTTGTTTAGTATAAAGTTTAACATTAGAGTACCAGGAATTCTCTGGTAAAACATTTCCACTAAGGTATTCATAGCTTAAGGGACCGACCATTTAACTTGAAGGGGGGAGGGGGCTATGGTTTTTTTCTAAAAAATATTTTAGATCTGATTTTATGTGAAAAAAATATTTTGGCTGCCAAAAACGATGAAAAAAAAATTCTGAATGAGGCTTTCTGCCCCAAAAAATAATGTTAATTTTGAAAAAAATACTTTGTTGATACGCGTGCAAAAAATAAATAATTTGTTTCGCGCGAAAAAAAATTTTCTGTCCAGAAAAAAA
>MJUU01014190.1:0-46095 GCA_002080025.1 Modiolus philippinarum | reverse complement strand
AACGTTTTTTGAAAACCTACGGCTTTTCCCCATAGTTAACTACTCAAATGTCGAAAATCGTGTGAGGTAGTCTGTTGTACGGCGTGTATTTTCTAGAGATAATATTAAGATATGTTACTGTTGTATTCTTTTCTGACATATTAGTAGATAAACTTGGTTGGAAATAGCCTTTTATGTCCATTTAAGCCATATTACAGTGTTGTGGGGAATGATACTACTCGAATCACACAAAAGAAAACAAACAATTTTTTGTTGCAAGTCTATAATCAAGACTGGTATTTCACATCCCTTATTTTACGGTAATGTTTTACATAAGAGTAAAAAATACTTAAACTCGCCCAACAAATTTATAAAACCTTTAAATTGTCTAATTCATATGGGTTATAATTACGGTATTGTCGTCAAGTCATTACATATGGCCTTCTTTGGTATTTACATTGATTTTTTGATAGGGTCTTTGCATTTTAACTAAACACATTCTAAATTTCTAAAATCTGTATTGCATGGACACGGGTTATGTATTCCGGTATATGCATGAAATCATTATCCTAACCTTCTCACCGGAGAAGCTGTGAATTGGGGTACATAACTTACTTTGTCAGTTGGTAATGGGTCTGGAGCTGGCATGTCAGTTAACTGCTAGTAGTCTCTTGTGATTTCATGTTTATTTTCGTATATTTAGTTCTTTCAGTTCCATTTTTTTACTCAGTCCTGTTGCCAACTGAATTTTACTGTTGTTACGATTGTTTTTTGTTTATCACATTGGCTGTAGGAGGAAGGTTTGGGCCCAATAAAACTAGTTTAACCCCGCCGCAGCAGGTTTGCGCCTGTCCTAAGTAAGGAAATTTATTAAGCCTTTGTGTGTCTTGTCTTTTTTCTAGTTAGTTTACTTTATGTCTATAGGAGTCTAGGATGATATTTATTTTGCTGAACTTGATTACTCTTTATTCAGGGGCCGACTCCGACCTACCGTTGGGTGAGGGATTTTCTCACCGTTCATTGAAGATCTTATGGTGGCTTTCAGTTGTTATTACTCGCCTTTGGGTCGTTGTCTCTTTTGACACATTCCCCGTTTCCCTTCTTTTTTCTATAAACCTTTGCCCTTTGAAATGGCAGTTAGTTTAGTTTGGGTCTAGAGGTGCTCTACGACAAATTTAACAAAACCTACGAAAACTGTCAAAATTGCATTCAAGTGGCAAGCTCGGGGGCTAAATCTTTTATCTAAAAGTTTGAAAATGCATCTGGATTGATTTGTTGTTGATAGTGTATAAAAAAGATTATCTATTAATAAAAATAGTTTTGGTTAATAGAATGATTCAATGCATTCGAAAAATTTGTATGCTAACGCAAATAAATTCACGGGAAAGTTGCTTTATCTCTTCAAACAAGAATACTATGAACTTGCCATGCATTTATTATTATTATTATTATTATTTATTTTTTTTATTTATTTATTTTATTTCTTTATATTTGTTTTTTTCTTTCGCTTTTGTTTTAGTGTGGTACGTAGAACGATGCCAGAATTTCTTTTCATTTTTTGCTTTCATGGAGATTTTTTTCTGTAATCACTATTCGATTTTTTAATCTGACAAAATAGCAAAATATATACAATCAAAGAATTTAAAATGTACCACATGACGGTAGAATTCATTAAGAAATGAACATGAACATGATAGAATTCTATTTTTTACTATTATACTACAGTACTTATATATAGAAATAATAAAATCCTCCCATTTTCACCTGCGAAAAAAATATTACTATATATTACATATTGTATAAGTTCCTATTAATCTCATTGGCTGATACGCTCACGTGATTTTAAGAATATTCAGTATATTCCAGCGTTGTTTCTAATTTTAGGTATATTGACGCTATGTTTCTATTTTTAGGTATATTGACGCTATGTTTTTATTTTAAGTTTTATTGACGCTAAATGTTTGGTTTGACTTTCAGACTATAGTTTTTCACTAAGAAAGGTCTTATGAAAAAAATATGTAAGAAAAATGGAAAACGCTTAACACATTAAAAGGAGTTTCCGCCGGTAACAATGATAAAAGGGGATATTGAAATGTTTTTACAGAGCAGCCACAGAAATCAATTAAAATATATGTAACAGTTGTCACATGTTTTTATTGCACACTTCACAAAAAAAAAAAAANAAAAAAAAAAAAAAAAAAAAAAACCCTTATAAAAAGGCTTGCTTGTTTGTTTTCTTTATTTGCAAATTTAAGAGAACGGTTGGCATTTATTTATCCTATGAGCACTCATGTTACCCATCCTAGATGCTAGCAGACCTACACCCGCCTTCAAATATAAAGGTTCTATTTCTAATTAAATTCCGATGTATTGACAATTTTCCTTCACAAAAATGTAATGAGATACCATAAAGCTACACATGTAATATAAAAATGATGGACTTTTTACTCTGTCAATATGTTAAATATGGACCTGTTAGGAATATATTGACCTCGGACTTCGTCCTCGGTCAATATAAACCTAACAGGTCCATATATAACATATTGACTTCGTAAAAAGTCCATAATTGATAAATATGTTGAATTGTTTTGAACTTAGTAAGACACATTGATGATAAATGCTAGGTTAGATATTCAGGATTGTAAAGAATGTGACTTTTGTAGCTTGGCAAACACAACTAGTGTCGTTGACCAGAGTCAATTTTGGTATTTTTGAAATCCGAGGGCGTAAATCGTAGATTTTACTGTTACAAATTGGTTTTTACTGGGAGGCGTTAAAGGATATTTCCGACACTAAAATCTTAGATGTATCCCTTAAGATCCTAATATACAGCTATCTCTGTTGTTATGCAAATCCAAAAATGTTAATTCTTTTTTAAATTACTGGAAGTTTGGTATGTACATATATGCTCAATCACATTGCTGTAGATTTTAGCGGTAAATTATGGATTTTACAAGAATATTTCAAGTATTCAAGATATATTTACTCCAGATCTATCCAAATGAGCTTGAAATTAAAGAAACTACTTATACAGGTACTTCAGCTTCATACTGAAATCATTTGATATACATTGACGAAGATGGACGTTTGAAATCTAAGCAAAATGACAAACGTGATGGTTTTAATTTAACTTCAGAATTGTGAACTTTCCCTCTCTGAGCAGCCATATACTTACTCCCCAGCCTATGGAGTGTACATTTCACAGTTGATTCGTTACTGTCGAGCATGTATTTTATACAGTGATTTTTTTTAACAGTGCAAAAACACTGTCACAAAAGCAGCTAAATCCGAGATTTGTTTAGCCTTTGTTACTTTCATCCCTTCAAAAAATGTATGATCGTCATCATGACATCATTGACAGGTATGACGTGTCTTTGTCCTTAATGAAAACGAACATTTTCAGGCAGATTTCACGTCTTCACGATTTGACATAACCGGTTTTGACCCAACCCTAGATTGACTCGCTGATAGTGTGACCAGTGCCGTTTTGAATATGATACTGTATATTTTTAATTTTATCTTCGTTTGCGATGTTTGTGCTACTGATTTGTCCTTGTTAATGTCTGAATAGTATAGAGATTTATAAAAGCTTTTTGCAATTTTACCTTTGTACTGTTTGAGGGTTAGAAAGTAACACGTACCATGGATTTAATTGGTTTTGTCAAAGAAAAAGAAAATGCCATCAACCAATAAGCTACCAAACAGATCTTTCACGCCTCATTGATAGTGTGACGGTTGTCGTTAGCGAGGCAGTTACCCTTTCTGAGCACCTGATGTCACTCCCGGTTTTCATGGGACTTCACACTAAGAGTGCTTTAGATCTTAATGTCGACTTTTAATTTCCGTGCCTTGTGGCTGTCTCACGTCCTTGTTTTATCTTTGTTTTTCTCTGTTGCCATTTTTGCGGTGACTTTGGGCTTGTTCCTTCGGTATTCCAC
Source organism: Modiolus philippinarum (assembly GCA_002080025.1). Classification (NCBI taxonomy): domain Eukaryota; kingdom Metazoa; phylum Mollusca; class Bivalvia; order Mytilida; family Modiolidae; genus Modiolus; species Modiolus philippinarum. The sequence goes on along the minus strand of MJUU01014190.1, from coordinate 42,178 downwards.
TGCCGTTGTTTTACCATAGGAAAATTTACGCGCCATCAAATCAATATGGTATTATGAAAATAAGTACACTATAAAGGTACTTTCCCTGGATTTAGTATTGTGACTTTTCTCTAGATTTATATTTATGATATCTTATCACTAAACAACCCCCGCTTTGGTGATTTTCTCCATCTTATCTAATCAAAAGAGCTCGAAATTAAGGATACTACATATACTTTCACATCGGCCTCGTTTCTTGACCTTCATATTGAAATTGACAACAGAGGTACATTGCAAACTAGGCTGTATGACAAACGCGATGACTTCACTTTTCTAGTAGTCAACTTCCCTTTTCTTTGTAGCAACAATCCAAAGCACCGGTATATGGATATTACATCTCCCAACTCATTCGCTACTGAACGGCTTATGGTCGATACAGTGACTACCTTGATAGAGCTCGGTTGCTTACAAATAGGCTACTTAAGCAATGGTATGTTACCCATAAGTTGAAGTCATCAATACAGAAGTTTAATGGTCGACATCATGATCTTGTAGACCGCTTTGGGATATATGTTTACCAGATGACAACAAATCTTTCTCTTTTGTTTTGTTTGTTTTTCCTCTACCGGATTTGACTTAAGTACCGGAGTTGACATGTTCAACACGGCGGGTGTCTTTAAAGAAGCAGTAGATGCTTACTCTACCGGTGTACCCATGGTTTTTTATTAGGTCCGTGTTGTTCATTTTTGTATATATGTGTGTCTTCATTTTTCTTTTCTGTGCTTTACTCATGTGATTTCTTTGTTTCTTTGTTTTTCAGACGTTGCCATTGTCCTTGGATTGTTCGTTTAAGACTGACGGTTCGGTTCTCGTTTACTTTATATCTCGTTTATTTTTGACAACATAACACTTTTTTCAACAGAATGTTTGACAAATAAAATTTAACTATCATATGGAACGGTTTTCTGTTTCACATTCTGTGAAAATATTCAATTTTTCACAAAAAAAGTTATTATCTTACACCTCCCCCTCAGATTTTAATACAGAATGGTATCACAAATAATGGTTTGCAATTGGCATTATTGTTAATGATATGGTATATAATTTACAAAGGTTAGATACATATACTCATATATATATTCATTTTTTCTATAACAAATATCTAATATGATGTCTGACATCAACCATGACATCAATCATGCAATTCTTTTTTATTTTTCGCTGTAGTTTTGATTTATATTGACGATAAAAGGTATTAGTAAAGAAAAAAAGTATGTAATTGAAATATTCATTGGACAGCTAACAGATATGCACTTAATTTAAATACAAAAAACGGTTCATTTTTAACTAAGTTTTAAGCTGTTCTAATTATAAACAATTTTGAACTTCCTGTATTGCTGTTTAAATGGAATACATTTGGATTGTAAATTTTATCTTCCTGTTTCATTCTCAAGAATATTTTGTGGGTAAGTAATTGGACATCTTTCTTTCAGGAATTTACGTAAAACCTCCATCGAATATCCAATATGTGGGATTACTGGGTTTATTGTTTTATATGGTGCACGTGCCTTCTGACAAATTCCCTTACTCAATATTTAAGTCCGTCAACGGCCAATTTTGTTAAAAGCACGATACTTTGTTATTGTGTGATATTTTGTTATTTTATTCGAGGTCTTTGAAGGTGGTGAAACAGAGGAGGGTGGTCATTTTGCACACGTCACGCATATTTGACTTGTATTATCGATCGATTGGGTGATTCTTGATCATTAAAAATGTAAGTACATGCACGTCAACGAGTAAAGATCAAAAACACAGTCGTCTCTGCCACAATATATGAGGGTAGATTTATATAAGGCATATATTGTTTGTTATTCGTAACCTATATTATATTAAAAATATTTTAAATTGAGATAAAAAAAAACTTATATTCATGATGTTTTTATTTTATTTAAAAAATGCTTGCACATTCACAATTAGTATCATCCACAGCGTGTAGTGTAGTGCAGATACCACTTATATGCGTACGTCCTACTTTAAATAACCTGTTTTTAATTAAATTCGAAAGAGCGGCAAATAAACAGAGTATAATACACGAACTCGGAGGGTTACAATTTGCATTCATGTAATGTAATAACTGTGACGTGTGTAATTCCCGATTAGATTGATAAACGTCGGTATCGACGCTAATACTGAACCACGTGACCTTTGCACACGACACAAGTATGCGTACCCTCCTCTGGTGGTGAAATAAAAATCATCAAACCGATGAACCTTTCTACTTTGAGGTCTTTCTTTTCCCCAAATGTTTTGTTGAGGGATTTTAAGAAACCATAACCATCGTGAAAAACAATGGAAGTAGGATACCACACTAACAGAAAGACGTTAATTACATTCAATGAAAGTCCGGAAAATTTGAAAATGACAAATACAACTAGATTTGTAAATACTAGTAGCTGATATACCAGACAACTAATGAGATGATTCCTTCTCATTTGCATCATCAAAATATACTCCGAAATCAATATTCGTCATTGAAATTTTTATTCATTTACTGTACATTTATACACAATATGAACAATTCTTCAATGCAGTTCTTGAAATATCAAATCCTCAATTTTTAAACGTCATTTGGCGGCCATCTTTGCAATAGCGGCTATTTTGAAAATTTCAAATGCACAGCATATTACTTAAGATGGTGGTCAAACTTTGTGCCAAGTCTGAAATCATTTGGTTAACCTTTTCAAAATGATCACTCTGACAAATATTATTGGAATAATCATAAGAAGAAAAAGAATAATCAGAAGAAACGTAGAATAACAACATCTCACCCCGACTACGTCTGGGGTGACATAATGAATAGTCAAAACTAAAGCTGAATCTGCTTGAACCTGGTCATCATGAAGGATATGGAAATCTTACCCTGTACACGACACTCGACATACTGTCAGTGAGTCAATCAAGTGTAAGATGAAAAAAATGTCACATCAGTGATAACGTAAAATCTAGCTGAAAACGTCCATTCCAAATCGTGAGATAGAACAGTGAGTTTGTGATTTTCGTAGAATATCTGAAAGTATTAAAGTAACAAAGGTTGTAACAATAGCTGTGTAATCATGCGTTATTGGATTTCAGGATTCATATTGTTCTATCAAAAAGCAAACTTTTTCATAAAAACGATACATGGATTTTAAAAAAATGACTTTACTGGCATAGTTTTAGTTCAATATAAGTGGTTGTTATTTTGTTTAATAAATAAACAATTCCGAAGTTGCTTTAAATTTAGTGTCTGCATATCGCTATTTCGACAAATTATGTCTCTTCAGTGCACATTAATAGAATTCTTCCAAACCACATGCGTGCAGAAATGGTGGCCAGTACTCATAGTTTCAAACAAAAATTATCAAAATGTTCAAAAACAAGAATGCTTTAACGCATTTGGCGAGTATATTAAACTGTTTAAAACTAAATACATCAAGATACTTGTAAAAAACTATTACAAATTTGTCGTGAGAGCTGTAAATCTAAAAAAAAAAAAGAATAATCAGATGACAATGGTACGTTGAAAATACAAAGGCACCATAACATCACACAAGCACGTCACAATAAAAAAAGGAGACACGAATGCTGAACAAGAACATTTGGTGAGATCAGGGGCACCGGTAGAGTAAGCATCTCCTGCTTCTTATAAGACACTAGCTGTCTTGACCATGTCAAATCCGGTAGAAATGTCAAATCGGGTACAGGAAACAACAATCTCAAGGTTAAAGGGAATGATTTTGTCGTCATCTTTGAACAGATATTCCATAGCGGTCCACAAGATTGTGAGGACTTAAAGTTACTGGTAACATACTCTTGTTTAAGCCTATTTGCCAACAAGGAAATCATTGTATCGATCCCAGGCAATTGCGGAGATGTAAACTACATATGCCGGCGCTGTTGAAATGCTGCTACAAAGAAAATGGAAGATGTCTTTTGGAAAAGTGAAGTCATCGCCTTTGTCATATAGCCTAAATTGTAGTCTCTGTTTTTCAATTTCAAGATGGAGGTGAAGGAATGTGGCCGATGTAGAAGTGTTCATGATATCCTTAATTGAGAGCTCTTTTTCGATAGTTAAGATGAAGAAAGTCACCAAAGCGAGGGTTATTTAATGACACAATAATCTAGTTTAAATAAGATTTAAATTAAGATTTCTGAACGGGAACATTAATCACACATAAAAAGTGTATGATCGTCAATCTTTTTTCTTTTGTATCTACCTCAAATTGTATCAAATCATCATAAAGACATTTTCTTTTTTTTTGTAGGTGCAACAGACTTTTCTCCGTGTTCAAATAAATCATCAGAATACAGTATCCCAGGTAGGAAGATAATCTAATTTCAAATCATACCAAGGAACGGTTAATTTCAGTATATATCATATAAAAAGGATGACTAGCTCGAGGTAACTGTTAATTGAATTTCTGCAGATGGTCGTTCGACAACTGAGGTATCTTCAGTGCAGATTACAAAGCACTTGAGAGACTTTATGGTGATTGAGAACAAAATAACCCAAAGGATCAAAATGGAAAGTCATCAATCTCCTTAGGGAAAACATTTGCTAGAAGGCAATACTCTTTAGTTTTAACAATATGAACAAACCACAAAAATACCTAGTAAGTGACAGACTAAACAGTTAATTGTGTTATGCTGTACGAGTGATTAAAGAAGTAACCTCCCATCAGCAGCATTATAATGAAATACTATCAAAGGCCTTAATACCATCAAATGACAGAAAGAATTACTCGTTACCAAAAATATCCGAACAGGAGGCCAAATCCATTACCAAGGACATCCACCGAGGGCAATACACGGAATAAAGCCCCAGTATTTTTAAGGGGCACGAATTTGATAAAAACAGTAAATTTCTACAACAGCAAGGTAAAAAAATTCATGTCAGACAGCATTTTCGAACCTCTATGAGGGATGTCCTGCAACGGCTACAACAATGACAAAACCTGAATGCAATTACAAAAATTTAACGAAATGCAATATAAAGATGATGCACAAATGAAAACATCAGAATAAATAATGATAAAACAAAGAAACAGCAATGAACATATTCATTAAAAAGTATCATTCATCTACCTTTTTTTTTGATTGAATGTTTGTCAAACACGTTGATTAGCACAGCAGCTGATAAATTTGACTTCACAATTTATAAAAGAAGAGACAACAGGAAACATGCACAGAGCCTAAAAAATTCAAATACAGGCCTGCAAACCAAAAACATGAACTAAAGACAGGTTTTTTGAGACAATCAAATTTCACAAGCAGCATAGACGTGTATTAATTTGTGTAATAGTATTCCATTATGTACATATATATGTGCAAGTGAGAAGCATGGCTGTTCAATTCAACACACAGATATGCAAGAAGATGTGCAGATAAATGAGTCGTTATGTTTTTAAGTTTTTCCAAATTTCATATCATATCTGTGGTTCATATATCAAATTGTTCGTATAATCAGATGCTTGTATTGAATGACGAATCGCTATACTACTAAAATGGTTTTACCCTGCATTTTAAGCTCACCTGGCCTAAATGGCCATGTGAGCTTTTGCCATCACTATGCGTCCGTCGTCTGTCGTCCGGCGTCCGTCGTCCGTCCATCCGTCTGTCTTCAACAATTTCAAAAATCTTCTCGTCTGAAACCACTGGGCAAATGTAACCAAACTTGGCCTGAATCATCACCAGAGTATGGCTTCTCAAAATTGTGTTCGATTAGGCGGTAGGTCAAACAACATGGCCACCTAGGGGTAAATTCCAGTTTTTGGCCAATAACTCAAAAATCGTTACAGATATCAATAATCTGACTAAGTAAAAATGATCACCATGATGAGATCTACCTACTGTGCAATTTTAAAGAAAATCTGAAACCCATCTCGGAGTTACAGCCCTTTTCCCGTAAAATTTTCAAAAGTTGTGCTTTTTTATTTTTTATTTCAAAAAGAGTAACAGATAGAGGTCAAGTGTAAATTGCAGAATATTCAGCAAATTAAGATCTACACACCCTGAAATTTTGAAGAAAATCCAAAAACCCTTGTAGGAGTTATTGCCCTTTTTTCACAGAATTTTCAAAATTTTCATATTTTTCGTATTTTATTTCCAAAACTATAGAAGATTAAGGTTCAGTATAAAATGATAAAATGTTTGCCATGCAATGGCGACTTCAAAACTGATGTTGAAAATTGTTCGTTGACCACCGTTTGCAAAATAGCCGCCAAAAAGGCGGGACATATCAAAATTGTCCGATTTCAATGAAGTTTGGTTTCCAAAAAGGTATTGATGTAGCGACTTTAAAACCGATGTTGAAAATTGTTAGTTGACCGCCATTTTCAAAGGGGCTGCCAAAAAAGGCGGGGAAAATTCATCATTGTCCGATTTCAATGTAATTTGGTATCCAAGTGGGAATTGATGTCACTACTTAAAAAAAACGGTGTTGAAAACTGTTTGTTGACTGCGACTTTCAAATGGATGGAGAAAGGCAGGAAAATTCAACATTGTCCGATTTCAATGAAATTTGGTTTCCAAATAAATATTGATGTTGCAACTTCAAAACGGATGTTGAAAATTGTTCGTTGCCTGCCATTTTCAAAATGGCCGCCAAAAAAGGCGGGAATATTCAACATTGTCTGATTTCAAAGAAATTTGGTTTCCAAATGGGTATTGATGTCGCAACTTCGAAACTGAAAATTGTTTGCTGACATCAATTTTCAAAATGGCTGCCAAAAAATGTGGGAAAATTCAACATTGTCCGATTTCAATAAAATTTGGTTTCCAAATAGATATTGATGTTGCGACTTCAAAACCGATGTTGAAAATTGTTCATTGACCGCCATTTACAATAAGACGTCTCGACTTCAAAACTGGTGTTGAAAGTGGTCCTTAGCAAGAACTTTTTTTTTGCCAAAAAAAAAAAAAACAACAAAGAAACATAGTAAAACATTACCAGACTTTAAATACAGTTCAAGATGTGTTGTTTGGGCTACCAAATTTGAGGGACTGAAGATCAACTGTATACTGAGTCTTTAGCAAAATAAAAAATGTTAAGAATTTTAAGTTTGTGCTTTTTATTATTTTGTTGATTCTTCAAAGTTGATAAAAATGTCATTATTGGAGTTTTGATTATATATTTTTTCAAGTTGTAAGTTTCTGCAAAAGGAGTATCGCAGAGTATATGGCTATAGTACTGGATGAATATTATGCACATTCAAATAAAGAATTGACAACATGCACATGTGTTGCTAGAGGTCAAAATGGACAGAAACTTAGTTTTAGTAGAGCGAATTTTCTTAATGACCTCATCCAAGTATCGTGTGGAAGTGACATAATGGCATCCAATTCGAACAGTGTATTTTTAATGTCTTGTACAAGTAATGGTGCCATAACCTTTGCTAATAATGGAGAGATAACACTAGTACTTAGGAAACGACAAGCAACAGCAGATACAAGATACTGTATACTTGTCAAGTCTGGTATGTGTGACATTTATGGAACATTTAAATATCGTGTACCCTGCCCAGGGAGGGGAGGTACTCAAATGTTTTATTTCGGCAATATGTATTATCTAGCTTATAAAGGGAATCCCTGCCCAAATTATTTTTGGATGATGGTCTGCAATGGGTTATAATGGACAGTAGATTTTTCTGGTTGTCATTAATACCAAACAAGAAATCTGAAATTATAGAAAAAAGTTTTCAGTTACATATTGTTTTACAGTTTCAGCAAAATGTATTAACTAGATTATTAGTGAAGCCTCCGCCGAATGTGTCTTTTATTGCAGTGTTGAGTTGTTAAAACAATTCCCCGTGGTAGAGATGTATGTTCTTTATTTTTCTTAGATATGGTGTACTTGTGTATGAGATAATATCTCATGTGTACACTTTGTTCAATTACAATTATCTAAATTTATGGAAATTCTCAAAACCTAAGGATTAACTCCGTCCATCGTAGTTTTGTCCTTACCTATATCTGATATTACTGATGATTCGGATTGCGTTTGGTTTTATGCATTTTAAACATATTTTGAAAAAAAAAAGATTTCCTTTGTTTGGGTTCTAGTGCTGCTGATGAGGAATTAATTTCCGAAATGGCCATACAGCTCATTAAAATTATTGCAGTTGGAGTTAACATGTGTTATGAGTTGTTATTACTCCCCTTTGGGTGGTTGTCTCTTTGACACATTCCCCGTTTCCCTTCTTTTTTCTAAAATAATTGTTCAGCTCTGGTTCATCAGTAATACTTTTCAGACCATCTAAGTTTTTACCATATAAAAAAAATTTCTAAATCTTTATGTGTAAAGACAATAACATGGGAGACAAATTCTTCCCGCACACAAATGTTGAACGGAAAACATTTTGAATATTCAAATCCGTCAAAAAGTCTGGATTTTATATATCAATAACTTCACAAATCTTTCCGTTGATATTTTGATTTAATAATTAAGACCCAGACAAGTTATTTCTATGTTTGGCGTCAGCGCACGCATTAAAAATATGTAGTTTTGTAACAAAACAAACAAGAGTTTGCATCCGTTAAATTAGCTTTGAGACCACGTGACCGGATAATATTGCACACACACACTGGCCTCTCACTGATACTACTAAAATTTATGATTTCGACCAAACCCTTCGGGAAGTTTTGAGTTTGATTTTTCTTCCGTAGTGCGACAGTGTTCTACCAGCAGACAAGCCTCCTTGAGCCAGCCAGCAGTTTAACGGCACTCCTTGACCCATCTTTCAAAATTACGTATTGTCTTTTTCTTTCCTTTCAAGATTGTGGTCATGGAGTTAGTAGTCTACCTGTATTGGGTTTTATTCGTATCTTCATTATACTATAGGGGAACGGGACAGATAAAGAGGAGGTTTGGGTACCCATAAACCGGTTTAACCCTACCGCTGGCTTTTGCTATTCTGACTGTCCCGAGTTCCTACCGTTGTGTACGTTTGTCTTTTGTCTTATTCGTTTTTTTCATATGTAGTTACATGGCAGATTGTGGCATGTAATTATAATTTTCAGCCATTGTAGGTGTTTCCTGTTATCCATTTTTTACGAGAGATTTTTTTTGAAATTAAAAAGGAAGTTCAAATGTCGAGTAAGAAGACCATAAATGTATATAATAATAAGTTTTAAAAGGACTGAGTCATAAAAAGTGAGCAATAATGAGAAATTTCTTCACTAGATTCAACTGATTTCTTTAAACTGACTTATAATGAAAAAGGGTAACATCAAAATGTCCCATTTTCAAAATTCTCTTATTATTTTTTGTTTTGTTTTTGTTTGTTTGCCTCATACATTTTTCCATTTCAAAAATAAAGTTGACGCCAAACAGAGAATTAAATTGGTTTGGTTGGGTTATGCCACAACCAAGAACGCCAAACAGTATCAAAGGCCATTTTCATCTTTCTTTATAAAGATCATATATGTTTAACAATGTTTGCCTTCCCATTAAATTAAATGTAAAGGGGTCGTGCTTTAAGTGTTCCTGTGGCCCTTCTAAGCGGCAACATACGAAATAAGTAAACAAATAAATTTATTGAAAAAGAGGTATGATGTTCATTTCGCTGAACTTGATTACTCTTTATTCAGGGGCCGACTCCGACCTACCGTTGAGTGTGGGGTTTTCTCATCGTTCATTGAAGATCTTATGGTGGCTTTGAGTTGTTATTACTCCCCTTTGGGTCGTTGTCTCTTTGTCTCTTTGACACATTCTCCGTTTCCCTTCTTTTTTCTATTGAGGGATTAACAACAACTATCATAACTCAAATCGGATGTATACGTGGTTATGCGACCACTGAACTATAACAAAAATGTTTTAAACATTTTTTTCATTATTTCGTTTGGGTAGAGGTAAGTGTTACAAATCGGAATAGAAAAAATTTATTTTAATGTTCATTCTAAAACATGCTATAATGTAATCTGTATTTCCATAACTGAGAAGTTAAAATCAATCATTACAAACAATTAAGGTGTGTATGTCTCACTATTTCTCAAAGGCCATGCTCCTCGTGTCAGCAAACTTACCAAATTGCTGGGATTGTGGACTATGGACAGATTCTAGCCGATGGACATACATAATAATTATTTAGTAGAATTTCACCTTAGGACGTGACGTCACATCTAACGTTGTAGAAGTTGTAGTTAAGAAAATATAACACTTATTGTCGAAAAACTCTGTGCTGTGCGCATTCGTACATTACTGCATTGTTTGATCATTCGTTTAAAATTTTGCGACAATCAGAATCTCATATTTACGAAAGCCGGATAGTGTCATTAGATTTTTTTTTATTTTCTCAGTAAAAAAAAATCTCACAAAAACAAAATTATCTCGTTATTTCGAATTAAAAAATATTTTTCTCAGAAAAACAAAACTTATTGCCTTATAACGCGATAATTATCTCGTTATTTCGAATTAAAAATATTTTTCTCAGAAAAACAAAACTTATTGCGTTATAACGCGATAAGTATCTCGTATTTCGAATTGAAAATAATTTTCTCAGAAAAACAAAACTTATTGCGTTATAACGCGATAATTATCTCGTTATTTCGAATTAAAAATAATTTTCTCGGAAAAACAAAACTTATTGCGTTATAACGCGATAATTATCTCGTTTAAACACAATACTTATTTCGTTATTACGCAATAATTATATCGTTATTTCGAATTAAAAATATTTTTTCGGAAAAACAAAACTTATTGCGTTATAACGCGATAATTATCTCGTTTGAACGCAATAGTTATCTTGTTATTACGCAATAATTATCTCGTTATTTCGAATTAAAAATATTTTTCTCGGAAAAACAAAACTTATTGCGTTATAACGCGATAATTATCACGTTTGTACGCAATAATTATCGCGTTATTACGCAATAATAATCGCGTTATTTCGAATTAAAAATATTTTTATCGGAAAAACACACTTAAAGCGTTATAACGCGATAAATCGTTTGTATAAAAAAAAATAAGGTACGTTTGTACGCAATAATTATCGCGTTATTACGCAATAATAATCGCGTTATTTCGAATTAAAAATATTTTTATCGGAAAAACACACTTAAAGCGTTATAACGCGATAACTCGTTTGTATGAAAAAAATAAGGTACCACAGAGCCACGCTCATTCATTTCGCGGTCCCTTCACGTGTCCAGTGTGTTTCGGCAGCTTTTCGTAAATAGATGAAACGGATGATATTCTTTTGAGATGCTTTTATTTTTGTGGTCTCAAGTCTGCCTCATCAGGGGTCCCTTGAAACAGAACAATAATTTGAATAATGTAGTCAAATAATTCTTATGCCTATAGAAAACAAGGGGAGTTTCATTAACAGGCTAAATCTTTAATTATCCAAAAAACATTTAACAACTTATTGAAAATGCTCCAAACACATTAACATGTACTAACTCGTTCCAACGACATACTAGTCGCGGCCACGGGATACGCATACATCATGAGGCCTTCAACAATGAATTTTGCTCATACTCATAGCTATCTCGTGGTCACGGCTTAGTATGTCGTTGCCACGACATAGTATCTCGTGGGAACGACATAGCTTTACTGAACAAGTAAGCCAATGTATCGATAGTGAAATGTCAAGACGCTTTCCGCGTGACATTTCAGATCTAATCAATAAAATCGGCCATCACATTGAATTTTTTGTTATTTGATCTATACTGAAGAGACATAAGTTGTCCAAATGCGCATATGCAGAATATAAATACACAGTAACTTCGGTATTTTGTTATCCTAGCTTTGATATTTGTATTTATGAATTACGCTGTACCGGCGCGCATCACTAAGACATACTAGATGTGTGAAACTGTTTACTAGTAACCAGATAAGGAGGGGGAGTAAGACCTTTTCTGTTAATGTGTTTTGGGCGTTTTCAGTCGGTTATTAAATGTTTTTGGTGGTCAGTTCTTAACTATTTTTGGACCTTTTTTTTTGTTCTGTTAAAAGAGGTATGACCATTTACCCGGGAATTTATTTCATTCAGCTTATTAACTTTGCGAATGCAGTAAATCTTCTCGAAAACTCTTCTACCAGGTCACATTTTACATATACCGTCAGAACAAAAGCAATTCCAATGCATTTTCATACATTTAGTAAAAAGATTCAGCCACTGAACTTGCCACTTGAATGCAATGATTACAATATTTGTAATTAAGTTTTTGCTTTGGTTCTCGGTGTTCTTTGAGTAGTACCATCCTCTCAAACACTGTAAAATACCTAAAACTGACACAAAACAAGCAATGATGGGATATGTAGTAAATGTACACGAGACAGTCTCTAGAAATACATGGTAAAACAATGCAATGGAAAAACGCTTTTATTGATGTTCTTCATCTTGAAGTCACATTGAGGCTTTCAACAATGAGCTTTGCTCATACCTCATAGTAAGTTCAAGACGGCCCCTTGCACCGGTTTGAGCTGAATTCATTTCTAATTATTAAGCAATGCTACACCCATGCTCTTCATTATCCATAAATGCCTGGTTGTCAACAAATATAAAATTAACTAGAAAAGTGTTCTTACAATCGCTGTCTTCCGCTGCTAACAGAAGACAATAAAAACATTTAAACAATCACAGGGCACTCATCGAGTCAAAAGTAAGAGAATTTGGCATGATAAAAATCACGAGATGTGGGCACAAATAAACAAGTGGTCAGAATAACATTTTGAAAACATTTTTAACAAAAGGCTTTTTACAGCGATATTCAACTCCAGAAAACATAAAAGTGTGGCATAAATTAATTTCATTTTCGAGAAGAACACGTACCAGAGACCACTTTACACGATTTTTAATAACATTTGAACTAAGTCTGAAAATGACCAAATATAGAATCAAAATTCACGTCTAAATGACCATACTTTTACTTTTACTTTGTGTAAACTGTTCAAGAGAAATAAAAAGCACTGTTTGCTGTTAATGAGGTGGTGGAGCATTTTATGTTAATGTGTTTGGAGCATTTTTAGATAGTTGTCAAATGTTGACAGACTTGAGACCACAAAAATAAAAGCAACTCAAAAGAATATCATCCGTTTCATCTATTTACAAAAAGCTGCCGAAACGCACTGGTGTAGGGGCCGAAAGGAATGTGCATGGCTGTTTGGTACTTTATTTTTTTACAAACGAGTTATCGCGTTATAACGCAATAAGTTTTGTTTTTCCGAAAAAAATATTTTTAATTCGAAATAACGAGATAATTATTGCGTAATAACGATATAACTATTGCGTTTAAACGAGATAATTATCGCGTTATAACGCAATAAGTTTTGTTTTTCTGAGAAAAATATTTTCAATTCGAAATAACGAGATAATTCTTGCGTAATAACGAGATAACTATTGCGTTTAAACGAGATAATTATCGCGTTATAACGCAATAAGTTTTGTTTGTCCGAGAAAAATATTTTTAATTCGAAATAACGAGATAATTATCGCGTTATAAGCAATAAGTTTTGTTTTTCTGAGAAAAATATTTTTAATTCGAAATAACGAGATAATTTTGTTTTTGTGAGATTTTTTCTACTGAGAAAATAAAAAAAAATCTATTGACACTCTCCGGCTTTCGTACATATTAATTATATTAATGATTAATGATTTTAAGCGTTTCAAGCTTTTACCTTTGTACTGTTTGGGGGTTAGAGAAGTTACACGTACCATGGATTTTTATTGGTTTTGTCTACGGGTTAGAAAATGACAACCAATCAGCCACCAAACAGATCTTTCAACAACATAACGGTTGCCATGCGTGGAGCAGATCATGCTTACCCTTCCGGAGCACCTGATGATACCTCAGTTTTTATAGGGGTTCACACTGCCAGTGCTTTAGTTATGTGGCGTTCTTGTTCATTTTTATTTATTTGTTTTGTCTTTGTCATACTGTCTCAATTCGTGTTGGATATGAATTGCCATGATTTTGGATTTATGATTTTAGAATTTCTCCTTTCCTCGTTCTTGCTTCGGTGTTCGTTTGCCGATGTAATTTAATCGTAGTACCATAAAAATGTATATAATTTTTGTACCTATGATGTCATTTTAACTACACTTAACTGTACACTGTAATTAAAAAAACAACTTTACCATATAAACTGTACAAGCCTCCTTATCTCAAAGTTAGGAGATCTTAAGCAACAGTACGCTCTAATAGAACCTAGCAACCTTTTTTGAAAGTTTGAAAAATTACATATAGTTCCATGTAGCAAAAATTCATCTATATAAGAATGTTTAAGTTTCAGGTTTCCGATACAGTTTTACGTCATCAAGTATGTTGCGGCTGTTTTTATTTCTGGACTTTTAATTATTGTTTGACAAAAATAAATCACTTTGATTTTGATATCTTCCTGATAAAAATAAAATAATAGAAAAGTGCATTTGTTGAACTAGTATACATTCATTTTTTTAACAAGCATCATTTTATTTTAAGCATGTTTATTGTTCCCGATTATTGATTTTTCAATCACCAAGCTAATTCTAAAGTATCAAGTAAAAGAAAATGAGTAATTGTTAATCAATCCTCTTTTTCATCGTTTCCCTTGTTAAGAACTGTAACAGATATTTTACATAAGAATATGGAGTAAATGGACATGAGACCATAACACATATGTTAACTCCAACTGCAATAATTTTAATGAGCTGTATGGCCATTTTGGAAATTAATTCCTCTCCCGCTGCACTAGAGCCAAATATAGGAAATCCATAATTTCAAAATATGTCTTAAATGCATAAAACCAAATGAAATCCGAATAATCAGTTATATCAGTTATATCAAACATATCTAAGGACAAAACTACGATGGAGGGAGTTATACCTTAGGTTTTAGAATTTATAAAAATTTGATAATTGTAATTGAACAAAGTGTACACATGAGATATTATCTCATGTACACGTATGCCATATCTAAGAAAAATAAAGAGCATACATCTCAAACACGGGGAATCGTTTTACCAACTCCATACTGCATTGACAAAGTCCTGCATTAAATATTTAACGAAACGATATGGAGTAAATGGACATGAGACAATAACACATATGTTTACTCCAACTGCAATAATTTTAATGAGCTGTATGACTATATCGGAAATCAATTCCTCTTCAGCAGCACTAGAATCCAAATATAGGAAATCCATAATTTCAAAATATATTGAAAATGCATAAAACTAAACGAAATCCGAATAATCAGTTATATCAAATGTAGCTAAGGACAAAACTACGAAGGAGGGAGTTAAACCTTAGGTTTTAGAATTTATGAAAATTTAGATAATTGTAATTGAACAAAGTGTACACATGAGATATTATCTCATGAGATATTATCTCATGTACAAGTACGCAATATCTTAGAAAAATAAAGAGCATACATCTCAAACACGGGGAATTGTTTTACCAACCCCACACTGCATTAAAAGACAAATTCCTGTATTAAATATTTTACGAAAGGATATGGAGTAAATGTACATGGGGACATCTTTCAAATTACGTATTTTCATATTCTCTCCTTTCAAGATTGTGGTTATGGAGTTAGTAGTCTACCTGTATTGGGTTTTATTCGTATGTTTTCTATACTTTAGGGAAACGGGACAGATAGAGGGGAGGTTTGGATGCCCATATACCGGTTTAACCCTACCGCTGGCTTTTGCTTGTACCGGTACCAAGTCCGGCCGTCCGAGTTCCTATCGTTGTTTACGTTTGTCTTTTGTTTTATATGTGTTTTTCCTGTGTTGTTCCCTAGTAGATTGTGGAATGTAATTATAATTTTCAACCCTTGTAGGTGTTTCCTGTTGTCCCTTTTATTTCATGAAACCATAACACATATATATAACTCCAAGTGCAATAATTTTAATGAGCTGTATGGCCATTTCGGAAATTAATTCCTCTTCAGCAGCACTAGAACCCAAATATAAGAAATTCATAATTTCAAAATATTAGTCTTACCATATTATTTGTTGCAAAGGACAAAATATTATGTAAGATTTTTTCCAATATTATAATAATTGTTCCTAAATAACAAAATACCGAGGTTACTGTAAATTTAGGTTCTGCATATGCGCATTTCGACAACTTATGTCTCATCAGTGCAGATAAAAATCAAAACATTTGGAAATCCATGAACCAAAATATGTGTAAACGCTGATAGAGAACAAATTACCAAAAGGATCTAAATAGGAAAGCCAAAATTAGCTAAGGACAGAGCTATGCTAGAGGGAGATACTCCTTATGTTTGAACAAATTTTCTTAAATTTAGATATTACAAATTTTCAAATAAAATCGGTTTTCGGGCCAGCACCGAAGTACTGGCTACTGGGTTGGCGAATACCCTCGGGGACTAACAGTCCACCAGCAGTGGCATCGGCCCAGTGGTAATAAATAACAAAATACCGAGGTTACTGTAAATTTAGGTTCTGCATATGCGCATTTCGACAACTTATGTCTCATCAGTGCAGATAAAAATCAAAATATTTGGAAATCCATGAACCAAAATATGTGTAAACGCTGATAGAGAACAAATTACCAAAAGGATCTAAATAGGAAAGCCAAAATCAGCTAAGGACAGAGCTTTGCTAGAGGGAGATACTCCTTAGGTTTGAACAAATTTTCTTAAATTTAGATATTACAAATTTTCAAATAAAATCGGTTTTCGGGCCAGCACCGAAGTACTGGCTACTGGGTTGGCGAATACCCTCGGGGACTAACAGTCCACCAGCAGTGGCATCGGCCCAGTGGTAATAAATAACAAAATACCGAGGTTACTGTAAATTTAGGTTCTGCATATGCGCATTTCGACAACTTATGTCTCATCAGTGCCGATAAAAATCAAAACACTTGGAAATCCATGAACCAAAATATGTGTAAACGCTGATAGAGAACAAATTACCAAAAGGATCTAAATAGGAAAGCCAAAATCAGCTAAGGATAGAGCTATGCTAGAGGGAGATACTCCTTAGGTTTGAACAAATTTTCTTAAATTTAGATATTACAAATTTTCAAATAAAATCGGTTTTCGGGCCAGCACCGAAGTACTGGCTACTGGGTTGGCGAATACCCTCGGGGACTAACAGTCCACCAGCAGTGGCATCGGCCCAGTGGTAATAAATAACAAAATAAAACAAAATATTCCTAATTGAATAACTGTTTAATTCCAAAAGGAGCAAATATTAAGTCAAATGTTTGCAGCACTATCTCCGATCAAAACAATACTTAAAAAATCTACCGGAAGGCAGAGAATGTCCTAACACACATTAAAATACCAGTCGGGAATGATGTTTTACTATTACGCTATGGGATGCTTTTGCCTCTTAGATGTCACAGATAACAAAGAAATAATTAAGTGGTCATATATTGTGTCAAATTTGATCGTGTCATCTCTTCGATGGCTTTTACGCAAATGGAATTTAAAACTTTCTTTCCACCTTTTCTTTCAATAATGGGAACATAAATATATAATTTGTATATTCCGAAGGATATTTTGGTATTTTTCAGGAGACTTAAGTCATAATTTCAGTATCACATGTGAATGTGATTTCAATAACGCTACTGAAGAACCAACAACTTCAGAACCACTTTTGACCACAAACGTCGCTGTGTTTTCAACAGGTAAAGTTCTGCAAACTTCACTGAACCACACAGATTTACACGCGTCAACTTTGCATTGACGGAGTGACAAACACGACATTAGATGAATGAAGATTCACAAAATCAAAACTTTTTCCTTATTCTTGTTTGAATAGGAAATGATCTAGTTACGAGATAAGTTTGAAACCTTAAAGATTGGGTATTTGCATGGGGATTAACGCCGCTTTTAGCAGCATTTCAGCAATCTCGTAAGGGTTAGTTAAAGTGTTTGATAGTTAAAATTTTTATTATCTTTTATTGTTACATTAAGGAGTAATCTCGATATGCATTATGAAACAAATACTAAATAGCGAAGTTACTGCATATGGCCTCTTCGACAATTTATGTCTCCTCTGTGCAGATCAAATCGACACTTAGAGACCATAAACACAATTTAATGTGAGGCTTAGAAACGCGGGCAAATAGGAGACTTTAGCGAGCATTTTACCGTTATGAGCATCATCCTTATATTTAGTTTATGTCTAGTCAATATACTTTATTGTGTTTATATTGCAACTGTAATTAACTGAATTTAAGGTGAAATATCTCGGTAAAAAAATTTATTTAAAAAGTGAAATGTACGCCGTTAACTTTTGATAAATCCATTCTTTTTGGACCCGGTTGTTCACCTTAAGGTAAATCTAAAATGTAACCGTAAATTAAAATTCAAACGTCCGTTGTTTCCACTTGCTCATCCTTTGATTAAATATAACCAGCGATTAAGACTATTAAACACTCGGGTTAAATCCGGCTGAATATAACCAAGGTATAAACCATCGTTACAAATTTTAATCAAGGGTTAAATAATATACCAGTGGTACGTTTGACAGGAAAGCAATTTTATACAAAGAAAAAAGAAACTATAATTAGAAAATCACTAACAGATTAATTGAAAACTAATTATGCCTTTTTGTCAGGCTGGATTTTTCAGAAATCCATTTCTTCCGTAAATGGCTGTTTTTCGTGTAAGACAAGGTTGCGTGAGGTTGTCTTACACGGGTAAACGTCCAATCCAACGTTCCCATTTGTTCGACGTCACAAATGTTACCATAATAAACTCCCTAAATGATTTGACGTCACAAAAGGAAACTTCACAAGGAATGGCAAAGTTTGCTATTCTTCGGTTTGATCGTTGTATTTTACGAAAGAAATAGCTTGTTATATTCGACAAAAATCAAAGATCGGGATATCTTCCACTTGTGTGAGAATTTTTCGTCTTTTTCCCTCGTTTCACTCGGGAAAAGATGATATTTATCACACTATCGGAAGATATCCCTTAACTTTAATAAGGTCTCGTATAAGACACTATTTTTCTTCCGTAAATGGTTAATTTCCGTCTATGACAGCCCAAAGAAGACAAGGGGTGCATTTTGTTTTATTCTAATCATGATCTTGATCATTTCATAATCATGAACATGATTTTAAAGAATTGTCAAAATGACATATCTAGATCATTTTCATTATAGCCATGATCATTTTTCTGATCAGACGTGATCATTTTTATGATCAAGCATGAAAAAAAGCAGACGACTCTAATTTATCTATACGTGTTTCTGAAGAGCTTAGAAACTCAATATTTAACCATTTTAGGTAAAGTGAAGTTGAAATATATTCTTAGATCTTGGTTATGTTCAGAATTTCTTATGCTTTTAGAAATAAACATTTGACCGCCATTTTTGATAAAAAATGATTAAGGATCCAGCAATGGTAGTTTTTATAGACGATCATGATCACGTTTTTAAAATACATTTATCAAGATCATGATCATTGATCAAGAACATGATCAGAATAAAAAAAAAATGCACCCAAGGTCGTCTTACACGGGGAAATGTCCAATCCAACGTTTCGATTTTTTCGACGTCATAATTGTTACCATAATAAACTAATATTTGACGTCACAGTTGAAAAATCCACAAGGAATGGCAAGTTTTACTTTCCTTCGGTTTGTTCGTTGTATTTTACGGAAGAAATAGCTTCTTACACTCGACTAAAATTAAAGATCGGGATATCTTCCACTTGTGTGAGAAATTCTTCGTCTTTTTTCCCTCGTTACACACGGAAAAAGACGAAATTTCTCACACCCGTGGAAGATATCCCTTATCTTTTATATTGTCTCGTATATGAAACTATAAATCTCATCAGGCATCAATTGTCATGCACACTTAACGTTATCTACATTTTACACCAGTTTTTTCTTCTTTTTTTCATTCAAACTATCACAGCCTTTCTGATTTATAAAATTGCAGTCGATTGCGTGACAAAATATTTAAGCAGTTTCACTGATATTTTAACTTTGTTTGCACTATCCAAGTATAATTCCTACAGGGTATCCAGATCTTGCTAAAATGGTGTTTATCATTGAATATTACAAAAAAAATCAAATACTTTTTTTTCAAACAACGCGGTTCAGAAACTGGTACATCACTATGGTTTCAAATATATGACAGACTTACTTAAATCTTTGTTTTTCTGTGCTTTTTAAATAGAAGTGAAAATGATTAATTAAAACAAAGACGTATATTGACAATATATGTTCTGGATTAAAACGTGACCATCAATAGATATGGGACATAAAAGTGAAAATAGCGACAAATAGTATAGCCTCGAATTCAATATTCATATCATTATATAATTTCAAGTCTGGTTTGACAGGCAACATTATGATTTTTAAATTATTCGTGTTATTACTGTCATTTCGATCCTGAAAGGACACAGTCAAACATGTTTCCAGGTCAGCAAGGTGTAGGAAATAGGGAATTATGGGAACAAGAGTAACGTTTAACTCGGTTTAAAATGCTCAACCAAGTGTTTAAACAGGTTGAGCAACGGATATTTAACCCGGAGTTTTGTAACCACAGGTTAAATATTTAACCAACCGTTAAATTTAAACATAGATTTATTTTAACCGTAGGATGAACAACCGGGTCCTGATCTTTCTTGCAACGCAAGGTTATTCAACAATGTCTACAGGGACATAATTGTTTACGAAAGTGACAAAGCGTTTTACGGTCGGTTAGTGTATATCCAAGTGTAGTTTACTTATGCAAATAGAGAGATTGCAGTATAAATTATTTTTTTCATCTAAGTTTTATCAATGAAGCCAGGAATGTTTATATACTATGTACTTATAACCGGGACTTATGAATTCTTTTATATAAAGTCCATACTCTCTGCTTTAGAGTGAATCATCCCTTAGAATATATAACTTAAACAATGACATATAGTTTTTAACTTTTCAGATAAATCATCGCTTGACCTAATATTATCTACTGCAGTTGGTTGGTGTTTGTGTGTTGTATTTGCAGTTACGACAATAATACTACTTTATCAGAGGTTTAGTATTATCTCTTAATGAAAACTTCGTTGCTGGCCCGAAAGCCGATTTTATTTGGAACCCTACAATATATTAATTTTTGTAATTTTTTTTGAAAAGTCAGGAGTATCTCCCTCATGCAAAGCTCTGTCCTCAGCTGATTTTGGCTTTACATTTAAGTCATATTGGTTATCTGTTCTCTATCAGTTTTTAGATTTCTTTGAGTTTATGGTCTTCCAAACGTTCAGATGTATCTGCACTGAAGAGACATAAGCTGTCGAAATGCACATAATGTAAAATTAAATTCACAGTAACTTCGATATTTAGTTATTAGATATAAAAGATTCAAAATGTTTTTGTTTGTTTTTAAAGCGCAATAATTTGTTTGTGCATCCAAAGGATCTAGTATTCAAAATATGACTTTTTAACTTAAGAATTTAGAGTTCCCCGTTTCAGTGTCCAGTTTAGAGTTCCCCGTTTCAGTGTCCAGTGCACGTCGATCACAATCTGAAAAAAAATAACTTCTAGTGTAGCAGTCAGAGCAAACTTGCTAGAACCTAAGAACAAAGGAACTGGATGTCATCTTCCGTTATTGTATTTGCAAGTTGTATTAAATCAACTGACTGTTTCAAAAGATGAGTTTTGCTGAATTTATATGCGCGCTAAATCTATATTTTCCTGGAAAGCTAAAAGACAACATGTTAAAACTTTCAGAATTAAATCAAACGGACCAAAATAGCAGGAATTTGATTTATGCATATGGCCATAGGTCCTGCAAGTCTCGTCATGTGACACCGAGATTTCACGATAAAAATTGAAATTCAAAAACGTTTCAATATATGACTTTTTCGAATTATGACGTTCAATTTTGTGTTTGAAACGTCATACATTTTCGTACAAAATGCAACTTCCGGGTACAATTTATGTACCCGGAAGTTGCAAAATTGAACGAGACTTACAGACCCTATTTCGACAACATATCTAGTATCTCCGGCTTGCGGGGTATGACCCCTCCTAAACGGAGGCTGACCCCGAGGGTCCCGGGATATAGAAATAGGACCCATTCCGTGGTTGTGCGGGATTAATATTGATGTAAACTCAAGTCCACGTGTTGGAAGAAATGCCACGCTTCCTGCACGTTAAAGAACCCTTGTAGCAAGCTCTTTTTGGGGTGGTCCGTAGGTGATCGGCTTCAAGGCTAAATTCCCCGCCCTTGACGATTTCACCCTACTTTCCCAGTGGCAGTCAGAATTTCCCGTCCCATGGCCCTTTCCATACCCCAAAGATTTATTTATTAACAAACTTGTTCTCGTCTTGATATAGCTGAAATATTGCTGAGTAGACGTTAAACAACATTCAATCAATCAATCGACAACATATCACTGTTTTAAGTGTAGCTAAACATCAAGCATCTGGGAGATAAAAATTCAAAACATACTAAAGAGCCTACAGAACCATCAAATGTTCGGTAACTCAACAAACACCTAAGTATGTGTTAAGTTTTACTTAATTGAATGCATATTACAAAAATATAGGTAACAGTTTCACATGGTACAAAAAGGCCGAAAAATAGTACATTTTTTTCGTAGAGAAATGTCGTGTGTTTAAATATAAAGATCAGACAAGAGAAAAAAAAGGATAAAATGTATTCAATACGTACAGAAGACCATAAAAGATATTTCCTTTATTTACCGTATATCAACAAAGGGATCGACCTTATTGATATATCTAGTATATTAAGAGACTCAAAAATTATGAAACCCATTCCTCCTTATTTTGATAATATGGAACCACCTTTTATTTCTTATATTTACAGAAAACCTACAAGAGACCTTATTTTTAATTATTCATCTGTTACCAAAAATCCTGAAATTAATCAAAAAAGGGATGATTTGTCCTTCCCTATAGTCAATTTTCCTCATCTCGATGGCAATGTTCCGTTAGCCCCTTCTTACGGGGTCTACATTTTACAACTTGTTCGATATGAACCAGTATGTAGTGATGTTTCTGACTTCAACGACCGAAATCTTTGTCTCACTGAAAAACTTCTGCATCAAGGGTTTAGATATCATAAATTGATAAAAACATTCTCTAAATTTTATTATAGATACATTAACTTATTAAGAAAAATTGGTTTTACATGCAGGGCTCTTATACATCAGAGCATTTCACATCCAAATTTCTATTGCAATATAATTTACAAAGTGCATAAATTCAAAAATTGTCCTTCCAAACTTATTTATCCGTTGAACAAACTTATTCATAAAGGATATAAATACAGCATTGTTGTTAAATCTTTACTTCTGGTTTTTGTAGGCAAAGATATTGATCATCTCATAAATGCTTTACACCATAACTAAATTTAAATTGAACAATTTTTCATATTGGCAGTATTTGGCATTGCACAATATCATGTTCTTCTTTCATAATTGATGATGTTGCTATACCAAATCTATTTAGAAGTATTTCAATTGAAGTTTCATATGTAAGAAGGCTTGAAATCTTAGTCAATGGAAATTATGTCCTTAGCTAGCTGTCAGTAACTGCGAGCATATGTCCGGACAGTACCTGTGTGTATTGTCTTCATGTTTTATGTATTTCATTGTAAGGGTGCTCGTCTTGATAAGTATGACTTTTTTCTAGTTTGATTTTTACTGTGTACTTTTTGTGTATTTATTTTTTAGCCATTCACCACACATAGGGGAGGGTTTGGATCCAAGAAAACGAGTTTAACCCCACCGCAATTTATGCGCCTGTCCCAAGTCAGGAATATGTGGGTGACTGGCTTGTCCGTGTCTTCTTATAAAATTTTAGTTTCTTGATATTTGGGTTATTGGATGTGGTTTGTTTCCATTGATTTATTCACTTTTTTACCTTTTTGGGGGCCATTTAGGGCTTACTATATGGTGTGAGGTTCCTCACTGTGTTGAAGACCGTACGGTGACCCCTAGATGCTTTGTTTTAGGTCTTTTTAAACTGGAGATGGGATGTTGTCTCCTTGACATTTACCCCATTTCCTTTCTTTTTCATACTTGCAAGAAGTGTTATTAGTCAAAGAGGACAAGGTTGATAGCAATTTCAAAAATGTTTCCGTTTTGACATTTGACTTATAATTTTACGCATAGTGACATTTTTTGCCTTTTCTTTCATATTTTTAATTTTTAAGTTTCAAGGCTTTGCTGAAGACTATTGTGAAGTTTCTTTAAATTCAGAGTTTATCTTCTAAATTCAAAAGTGATTTTTTCTTAATTTAAAATCTTAATTTTTCAGAAGATACTTAACTAAAAAGAATTGAAGAACATTCTACCAGAATTGCAACATATGATGATCTGCGTGCTAGAGATTTTACTAATTACACGACACTTGCAGGTAGAAACAATGGAGGTCAGGAGTACGAAACAATGACTGCTAATAATGTCTAAATAAATTATGTTTATATAACTGTTATTAATTGTTTCTTTATTAACGTCTAAAAAGTAACATAAATAACCTAACAACATTCACATTGTTCAGCGAAGAGATTTAAAGTAAATAATTCAGTGCGTAACTGATTTGTCCGTTTCAAGTTTTTTTTTTTAAATGTCTCGAAAAGACGCATAACCCCATGCCTGGACTTTGCAATTAGGCAGACACACATTTCTATTTTACTAAACAGGTTCGAAATATTTTACTTCTTTAAGGCAAATGATCAATGCAGGGATATGGAGTAAATGCAAATGAGACAAAATCCCTACAAATACATGGTAAAACCAAGCAATGGAACAACGCTTTTATTTTTGTTCTTCATCTTGAAGTCACCATGAGGCCTTCAACAATGAGCATTACTCATACCTCATAGCAAGTTTAAGACGGCCCCTAGCACCGGTTTGAACGCAATTAATTGCTAATTGCTGAGCAACGCGACATCTATGTCTTTTTTCCTTTGATCCGTGGATCCGCGGGATCGTCAACAAACATAAACTTAACTGGCAAAGTGTTCTTACAATCGCTGTCATCCATTTCCCGACAACAAGACTAGTAGAATACGATCACAACATTTAAACAACCACAGGGCACTCATCGAGCCAATTGTAAGAAAACTTGGCATAGTAAAATCATGAGACGTGGGCAAAATAAACAGTTGGTCAGAAAAAACAATTTTAAATTACAAAAAATTAAAAAGCCAAAATTTGAAAGAAAGTATGACTATTCCTTAACTTTAAGAATTAATAGATATTTTTTAATTTGTATAAAAATTTAATCAGTATCTACAACAAAAGGTCAGTGGAAGAGAAATACGAAAATAAAACGGTAAGTGAATTATTATTCTCATATTCACAATATCATGCCATTTTCCTTTTCTTGACATCTGTTTGAGCATTTAATTTCACCATTTTTTTTCTCGACACCGAATGTCGCTTACAATGAGTGCTCCTTTTATACCGTATAGCGTTTAATTTTCGCGTATTTTCGCGGGTGGACTTAAATCGCGAAAATAAATTCCGTAAATATTTTATGTATTCAAATCCGTGGAATTTTTGACCCGCGAAAATAACCCGCTATACGGTATCTCATCTTGTTTGTAGCAAAAAATTGATATTTTTTAAGCCAAAGAAAACATAAACTCTTTTTAAGCAACTTTTTTTTATAGTGTTCCACAAGCCTATGGAATCTGTTGCAAATAAGAGCGCATGTAACAAGATATTGTAACAACTGTTCTTACTCTGAACATACCTTGGTTTCAATGAAATATACGTGAGAGAGATGTATGCTCTATATACATTACAGTTATGGTGTACTTGTTCTTGAGAAAATATGAATGCACTATCATTCTTTCAAATTTTAGCTTTTTATTATTTTTTTTTTTTGTAATTTAAAATTGTTTTTCTGACCACCTGTTAATTGTGCCCACGCCTCATGATTTTATTATGCCAAGTTTTCTTACAATTGGCTCGATGAGTGCCCTGTGGTTATTTTAATGTTGTGATCGTCCTCTACTAGTCTTTTTGTCGGGAAATTGATGACAGCGATTTGAAGAACACTTTGGCAGTTAAGTGAATGTTTGTTGACGATCCGGCATCCATGGATCAAAGGATAAAGACATGGATGTAGTGTTGCTCAGCAATTAGCAATGAATACCGCTCAAACCGGTGCTAGGAGCCGTCTTGAACTTGCTATGAGGTATGAGTTATGCTCATTGTTGAAGGCCTCGTGGTGACTTCAGGATGAAGATCAACAATAAGAGCGTTGTTCCATTGCTGTGTTTTACAATGTATTTGTAGAGATTTTGTCTCATTTGCTTTTACTCCATATCTCTTCATTGTCAATTACAGCAATTTATTAAAAGAAATGACTTCTTAATATACATAATCACTCAAGTTAATAGTAATGGTTTGAAATGAATTTTAAAACCCGTTTCAAACCAGGTTGTCTCAGAAATTAGTTGAATTTTGAAGAATGATTTGATCTGCACTGAAGAGACATAAGTGATCGAATAAGCAGAAACTATATTTACATTAACTTCGGTATTTTATTTCATGTTTAGCAGAATGATGTATCATTATTGACTTCCATTTACGTTTTCTATAAAAATCTCAAAAACATTTACAAAAACTACAGTTTTACAAACAATTTCATATTCATAAATCTCTATATCGTTTGATCAAAAGGAGTAGGTTCGGTAAGGCAACCTTTTGGCCCAAAATTTGAACAAAAGCTAAAGAAAGAACTGTGGTGGTTTTCAAACTTTATTCTGTCTACTTTAATATATTCAATTGTTGTTTTTTTTTTTGGTATTAATTCAACAGATTTGGTCAAATAAGCCAACCAACCTTTGCATAGATTTGGAAAATCGCTGAAAAAGGCTGAAAAGGCTAGATTTGGGGGGGGGGGCATTTCTGGCTTATTTAACATTGGCCAACCTTTTGTGCACTGACGAGCTTCATATACATATTGTGTAAAAACGTAAATTACAAATTATATTCATAAATATTTTGAGTGTACCTGTGTTTGGCCACTTCCGTTTCAAACAAAAACCAATCAAAAATGACAAAAAATCTACAAGTTTGAAAATTTTGCCTTTTTGGGCCAATTTCTTGGCATTATGTCTGGGATCCCACTAGTAATTTTTGCAAAATAAACATGAATCTATTAAAAGCAATCCTTCTACTATATGAAAACGACCAGACAATAAAGTTTTGACAAATTTTCCAAAATGACGAAATTAGTGGGCCAAGAAAGGCCCTTGCCAAACCTTGTCTTTTGTACAGATGGAACTAAATGAGAACGCTTACAAAGAGTATAAAGTGTCAACAAATGACAAGATCATATTTTTTCTGTTTTGTAGACTTCAAAACTTAAATTTACCATAATGCTAGAATACAGGCATAATTCAGCTCAAATGAGTATATATGTTGAAATTGGGATCATATTGAATGGGGAAAATATAGAGAGCGTTCTTGCAAGATGAAAAAAGGCAACAACACAATATCTTGTTGAGGAGCCAAGGACAAAATAGTCGGGAATAATCAATCAAGATAACCCTAGGCGACTAGTTTAATGTTATTTACGTTGCCTCCAACTAAATAAAACGTGATAAGAAATTATAAGAGTCAGTGGAATGATTTAGTTTCATCACTCTTCTGCTTTCTCTATCTGGATTCGGGACTGTGGCCTTATTTTGGGCGTTTTTTTACTTGAGCACTTGAGTACATGGACTCCTTGACTTAAAAGTCGAAGTATTCTGTACTTGTACTTCAAATTTCAAAATTTCTATAACAAATCAAAAAAGACTCTGGACTTCATCTCTTATTTTGGTCGCAGTCAGGACTCAAAGGGAGGGGGGTTATGCCCTCTAAAATCGTATCATTTTTGAAAATCAAATAAAAAAATATATAACTTAAGAGATGCTAGTATTGTAATTGATTATAATTGTATTTTTGTCTTGCAAGACCAAATTTATTCCATGGAAACTTGTAAATGTTGAAAAAAAAAACAAACAAAAAAACAAAATCAAGTGTTCAACATGAAATGGTCTATATAGGTAATGTGAGAAATTTAGCTTGCGGTCTTTTGAATACATGCGATATTTTCGTAAATGAGGGTAATAAAAAAATTACCGAACAGAGTTGTCAAAAGCCAAAAAAGACAAAACAGGTGCTAAACTCCAGAAAAAAAATTTCATCCGCAATGGTCCTGACTTGGTACAGTTTTTTCAAAAGAAATGCGGAGCTAAACGGGTTTTATGTAATTTACGGGCATTAAATCAAAATTTTTAATCCGATGTAGTAGAAATGATTATGAGACAAAATCCAAAGCATTGTAAGAATCTAATCCATCCTCAAGTTAGTTACGTTTTAGGGCTACTAGACAGGCATAATGCAATCAAATTAAAATTAGATCCTACAATTGTTCCCTACAGTCACTGCAAGGTATCTAACAACACTCTATTTTACTTTCTGTTTCGATGATTCATTCGAAATCCACGGCTTTTATCATAAAGCTCAATGTTTTCAAACTCATGTAGACTGGATTCTGATTGATTGATGTCAAAAGTCACAGGGCTGAAAGTAAAATGGGGTGGTGTTTAAGGTAAGAAGCCGCCAATTCATCTCTTTAACATTTTCAACTGAATTTCCCCATATTCCGAATCTGTCTGGACAATTTATCTTAAGTTAAACCTGTATAAAACCATATATTTTATGAAACGTGCATATCTCGTCAACACATATCAAAATTTCAGCATAGCTTTAAGACCTTCCAAGAGAGTTCCGAAGGTTGAAAATATCTATAAATATACATGATTACGACCAAAACATTACTCATTCAAGGTATACCGGAAAATCTTATGATAAGTATTCAAAGGATCATTTAGTCAATTAACCTTGGTCTGAAACTAAGCTTGATACATCGATGCTCAAACTTGTGTATGATCATTTATTTCAATCCGACATTTATTTTTAAAGATGCAAGATTTCAAAGTTATACTACTCAACAAAAGAAACGATACACAGATTTTATCAAGAATGATATTTTGCTTTCTAGCAGAAAATCATAACTCGTAGACAAAATGTATTTTTTGCAAGAAAGAATTAACGTTATACCCAAAAATGTTTCTTACAATTTCTGAACCATCTCCGGTCAGGGTCAAGGTCATTATCCGTTATTTCTTATCGTTTCTTTTGTTGAGTAGTATATATTTAGATAGATCTCGTCATATGACCAACGGGAATGGATGAGAAACGTTGTTCCGGGGTACCATTACTTATGCAGTACTATGGTGGAATGGTAGGTTTTCGATTCACGGATCAGATTAACCATGGAATTCATTTTCAATTAACCAGACTATTTTTACATTAATGAATTATGACCTTAATTACCTTAACTTAGGTAGAAATTAAATAAAATAGTCTCTATCAACCACACTCTTCCAGATATCCCATGATTGTAAAGAGTCTTATTAATCCAGACTTTGTGACATTGCAAAAAAAAATGACCCGGAAGTGAAATCGGTTGACGTATTTAATGTGCGTTTCGCGTAGTTACGTCATAAGTTTTCATTGATAGTGAAAGAGAAAGAAGAACGAGACTTACAGACCCTATTCTAAAAGAGCTATTTTTTTATATGTTCTAAGCTTTGATTGGCCGACACTACATGAAAAGTCCGATTTACCAACCCAAGTAAATATATAGTAAACATAACGCATAAGGAAAGACCGTTATTTACTCCTTGTTTACTCTTATGCGCAATTATTTGTTTAACATTTATAACCAACAAATATAAAAAATTGCTGATGTTTTACAAGGGTGAAAAACACCATTGAGACCGCAATGCCATTTGTATAATTGTGGGTGTGTTAATTATGCACAAATGGGGATTAGTAATGGGTTTTACAGACGTATGTAAATTTTTGGGAAATATATCATATTTGGTTGGGTAGTAAATTTTTTTATGCCCTAAAAATTTCATACGCAATTAAATTCAAATATTTGTGAAGGTTAGCAAATGGTTGTATTAACAATCATTTAGAACAACGTAAAGAATCAATTTTCCTGTTTATTTGCAACTGTGATAAAAAAATAAGTGCATGTAACATTTTCACAGCATACACAAATGCTTGGCATGAAACGGATTTGAGTATATTTACTGCATGTCATAAATGTGAGTGCAATTCAACATGTACAATCTACTTCAAACGGCTTTAATGCGTTCGAAATGTTTATATTTACAACGTATAGAAAATGAGTGCAAATAAGTTTATTTCAACATTAATTCATAATATATAGATATACACACATTTTTGATGCAATTACTTAAAAACAGCTAGTTCTTAAAAAAAATGACAAAGAATTGACAGAGAGAGTATTTTATTTGAAAGTATATATATATTACTCAAATTGATTGAAAAGGTTGGGCGTGGCTTAATTCCGTGACCAGTCAGGTCAATCAGATAGAGTAATAACACTAGTAAACTTCTTCTTTATTTGTACAATATTGATAAATTTTATTATAGAAACAAAAACTGAAATCCAGCGCAAATGAAGTGCGATCTGCTTCGACGTAGCATTGATACACGTAACGATAATTTCGAGTTCATTTTCGACGAATAGGTATACGCACGAACAACGGACAGCTACCAAATGCCTTAAGCTCTCTACCGATAAACCGGTATTGAGCAATAATGTTGCACGAATGATAGAATATTTCACCATATCCGACACAGTGGCGTTATTCGATATCCAATATCCCTATATATACTATTGTTTGCATCTTGTATGGGTGTACTAAATGAAACATCTCGTGTTAACTTGGAAATAGTTTGTAGGAATGTCCATCGAGATTTTTTTTCGGTTATAATGAACTTGAAATAACCACATAAATAGTATGGTCACGGAAAAGAACGTCTATTAAATGGTGCCATACCCGCAAAATCTGTTTTATATCGAGACTGTAAATAAATTTGATTGGACAAATATTAATTGAATGATTGACACATTATTGACCAATGTCGTTTTTGCTCCTTTTGATTTCAACAATCACTAAGCAAAGTCTGGGCTCCCCGTAGATACACCATGGGCTTTTTAAATTTAAAAAGAAATGTGCCGAAAAAAACTTAACAAACCCCACCCTTAAAAGGTTTTTCCGGGAAAGTCGAATGTTGCTTTGTAGAGATAATATTACCGATAGAATAGCTCGAATAACTTTCGAGCGGAAAGAGAACGGAAAGTGTTCAAAATTAAACCCAGCTAATCAACATTTAAATACAGAATCATATTGGCGCCACACAAACTCTTTTTTTATATTGTGAGTTTTCACGCAAAGTTTTGCATTATAATGCAAAAGTTTGCTTTATTTCGCAAAGTTAGCGTTATTTAGCAAAGTATACGTTATTTTGCAAAGTTTGAGTTATTTTGCAAAGTTTGAGTTATTTAGCAAAGTTTGCGTTCATTTTAAATTTATAGATCCAACAAATTCGAAATTTGTAAAACATGGGGAGGACAATTGAGCAGATATAATTAACCTATACCTTGAAAATAAATAGGACACTTCAGCTTATAGAAAATTTACCTTAATAAAAAAAATCTTGTTGCTATTTTACGTTTCTTCTGATTATTCTTTTTTTTTTTCTTCTGCCAAAAATTTTTGACTGAGCGATAATTTTCAGTTGGCTACACGAGGGATGTCAAACTTTGCAAAGAGTCACACCATCATCTGAAGTTATACCCTGTATGTTTAAAAAATAGCCGCCATTTCTAAGATAGCTACGATTTTGCGTTCAAAATTTGAGGATTCGATATCTTAGGAACTGTCTTCTTACAGAATTTGTTCATATGTAGTATAAATAACTAAATACCGAAGATACTGTGAATTTATTTTCTGCATATGCGCATTTCGACAACTTATGTCTCTTCAGTGCAGATAAAAGTATAAATGTTCAATAAGATGAGAGGAGAGACTTTATTTGAAAAGAAATTTCAAAATGACCACGATGTCCGTCTGTTATACATACGAAAACGATAATAGTATTGATTTAACAGCAATTTTTCATTAGAGGTTCCATGTCGAGTTATTGAAGGGCTGGAAAATGCTTAGTTGTGTCGTACACAAGACAGAGACATCGGCCAATATTGTATTTTTATGTTATATTTATATGTTATCGGGCTTTGACATGCAGCTGTGTATCGTAAAATATCATCCCTTGAGCCAGAATATGAAGCACATAGATGCCAATCTTCGTATTATGGCGATCGGGATGATATGTTGGAAAACTTCAGCTCTCAAAAGCCCGGTATCTTGTTTATCATCATTTATTTTGTATTTTAGATTTGTAGTTTGGGAGGATTCAAATTCTCCTTTAGTTGCGTAGCTTATCCCGACGTACATGTCATTTTGCCTTTTTCATCAATTTTCAATCTTGTATAATATGTTTTATATTGGTATTTCATCATTTTATCAGCGAAAGTGAATCTTCTGATCGAAGTTTTAGAAATAATGTTGCACCCCCATCCCCTTGGGTATTACGATGAAATATCGTTCCTCGGAGCATTTATGACGCCATAGTATGAAAAATATGACCAAGTTTCTGTAGTTTTTCAGACGTCCAGTTAATCTATTTTATACAATTAGTTACTTTAAATGGGGTTTACTCATGACTATACGTATCTGGTTAAGAAATTTGTTGACCGAGGCCATTGTCTGAGGCTAACCAATACTTGAGCAGGTCCATAAAATCACGAGTAGACCAAAATTAAAAGTAAATAAACGGTTTATGAAATGTAATAAGGAAATTTGTTTTTTGTTGATTTGAAAGAACTACATTTTCGTACTTGTCAAATAAAAAGAAGGGATAACATTTCAACACTGTTAAACAGTATCTTATATATTCAACAAAAAAGCTATATCTTATTTTTTTTAGTTTCATAGTAGAAAGTCTAATGACGATCAAACCAAAACGATGATTTTAGTGCTGATATAACCCTAGAACTAATATTGCATGTCCTACATATCCAGCAAATGGAGTCTATATCAAATTGTTTCTGCTTATGTGTATGAAATTTTGTAAACAAAGCAAAATTACTATCCAAAAAACTACTTCACAATGTAGTGTTTCAGCAGTCTACCTTATAAATGCCGGAAGATTGACAACTTATTATAAGCAATTTCACAGAACTCAGGACTTTCACTTTTTTGCATCTTACTAAGCCCAACGTGTGCATTTAAGCATGGTATCAAAACAAAAGACTTAGTTTGTATCGCTCATCTGACAAAATGCTTCCAAGCCATTAAATAACTGATGACCAATATGCTTGTTTCAACGGCTTCACACGGCAACAAATATTATTCTTTTTCCATGCAACATACTCTAATTTATATTAATTGTTCAATTTTGTTATAACTGAAAATGCGTTCTGTCCAAGTTTGTGTTCAGGTGGCAAAAGATTGTGTAAACATACCTTCAACATATCAATGGCAGATTCAACGGGTGGGATTGGCGTATTAAATAGTCCCTTTTAACCATCAAAAATTCTTGTGGAAATTCTGTATTAAACTTCCCGTATGCCCATAATTTTAACACTTCTTTACCAATTGTACGTAAAAAATGACTATTTATAGGATTTCTAATAAAAATTTCAGCTCTCCCCGCTCGGCAGTTTTCGCATCATTTTCGGGGTTTACGTCCCATTCCAAAAATCATTGATATGCATTGCATTGTCGATCTGCACTAGAGGTCACAGTGCATTAAGGTCGGATATGTAAATGCTTTGAGTAAACCATAAGTAAACTGAAGCAAGTGTAATGTGTCAGCTGAATAACACTTCATACTAAGAACAACTAGGATTCTTTCATAGATTCGATATTGTACATCGTTCCTACAATTTGTGTCTGATATATGACATCCTAAGGAAGACTGACACATGGTTGCTTTTTCAATATGCGCGTCATACACGTAGTTTAATCTACGGTGGCCACAGTTTTACTTTAAATACTAAATCCAAGGAATTCACATGCAAAATATTTAGAATTGTGCAAGTAGGCGATATTACGGTTTGTTGTTTGTGATTGCAAAAACAGAGTATGAGTATTTGGACTGTACGCATACGGTCCGGACCATATGCGTATACTCATACCGTCTGGGTGGAACTAGACCATTTCGGTATGATGACCGTATGGGTATCCGAGGAAATTTCTTTAAGTGAATACATTGGAGTGAGATATATGCAACCCATATAAAATAAGCAAATAACAACATCAATGGAGGATCCGAATTGGTACATCATACCCGGCTAAGTCGTTCAGGAGTACGAAAACCTTAAAACTTTTTAATACGACTCCACACCATTTACTGCAGATTCAATGTTTAGAGTATTTTTTAGGGGTGCGGTAACGTGTCGTTAAAATATTCTGTTGCAGCAAGAAATGATAAATGTAACCTATTTTGTCTTGGTTCATGCCGAACTGATGAGAGAATATTCTGGAATACGTCATTCCTTTGAAATATTGTCGGTATCTGACAGATTCATCTTTTCCATATTTCAAAACATTTCGTATTTTATCCGCTAGCTTTTTCATTTGTTATCAATTGATTCGACGGTTTTGTCAGTAAATCAGTAAATTATCCAAAAATAAATTGAATTTGTCTTCTTAGGTCATTTTCATTCAGAACGTTCAAAAAACAGTTCAGGGTCAGCTGAACTCACATATATACTGGGATTTTGTTCAATTAGATAATATTCTGCATCATTTAGGTTTGCATTGTATTATCCCGACCGTATGCGTACTCGTGAAGTCCGATATGTATTTAAAAAATACGTATACGGTCCAGACCGTACGCGTACGGTCCAAATACGCGTATGGTCCAGAACACAGTACAATTTAGGACAAGAGGGCTCGTGCATTTCTTCAGATATAACATTGGAAGCAGTCATGTCGCTTTTATTGACATATAGTAAAGATCACAAGGTTAAAATTTGCGCAATAACAAAATAGTGCTAACCCCTATTTGTAAATTTCTTACCATAACTAGCTATAAAAGTTTAACTTGCACCATAGGGTATATAACTGATTAATCGAAAATTTTTTGGATCTAAGGCACACTTTTAAATTGTATTTTAAGTGTGGTTTAATAAAAAAAAGGTGTTGTAATCAGATATACATTTCTTTTGTATAAACTTAAATAAGAAAATAAGAAAATAAAAGAAAACAAATAATAAAAACATATATATAAACAAATAGATTAATTGTCATAGTTAAATATATAGAAATTATGTATTTTTATCAAGTTTCATATTAATTTTCTTATCTAAACTGAAGACATGGAAGAGTTATGTGTTACAATTTAACACATTAAACCTCAATAATTTACGCTAAACTGGATGCTAAAAATTTTATGTCAGTCGAAAAAGAAAAAAAAAACAAATTTTGAAAAAAAGGCTTTAAATGAAATGCATACAAATAATTGTGACCGAATACTTGACACGTACATGTATTTTTCCGTCAACAAAGGACATCATGGTGAGACTCCATAATTAACACCATGTTACTTCATTTGTTTTAGTATATGATTAATAATTACCCTGACACATCAGACAATGGCAAAATTTACTAACAAGGTTTATATTACATAAGATAATCCACAAAAATACACAATAATTATTGGTTTTTAGGAATCACATTCCACATTCCACATGTACCCGTTTGTATGCCTATAATTCCCCTCTGTCGTGTTCTTAGGGCCACGTGTGTGTTCTAAGTGCATTAAGAACCTTCTTAGCAGTGTTTAAACGTACCGTTAATAGTCATAAGAATATGTACGACTACTTTGCAATGCCAGCATTGACGTTCCACAGTATGCTTTCTCTTTTTTTCAGTTATGTTGTGTATTTGTGCCGAGAATTTTCTTATACCAAAGCGGTATTTCAATTCAACATTTCTGCTTTCTTGTTTAGATGCAAAATATTTAATGATAACATTTTCACAGAGAGTTGCAAATACGGGATAGAAAAATGGGAGGTTTGGATACCCATAAACTGGTTAAAAAACTGCCGCTTGTTTTTCTAGTGCTGTGGTGCCAAGTCAGTTTTTTTTTGTTTTGTTTTTGTTTTTGCTTGTTTTTTTGTTGTTGTTTGTTTGTTTTTTTGTTTTGTTTCTTGTTTTGTTTTGTTTGTTTTGTTTTTTGTTTTGTTATTTTTGCAATGTGTTGTACAAAGAACCGTCAATTTATTACAGGGCAAATATCGTACAGACTTTACGTAAATTTCTGAAAAATAAAAACTGAAATATAACCGTCCTTTGATGTCGACATCTTATGCTGTTTTGGGGTACTATTGCATGGGGCATTTTGGCGTTTTTGTGGGCTGCTTGCCATAGATGTGTTATACTATTGTTTGGGCCTGGTCATTTATATTCTCAGTCTTGGTTAGATCCTTATATTGCCATGTTTTCTGGATTTATGTTTTTGATTGTTGCTTTCGTATTCATTCGGAAATTATCTATTTACAAATACCAAAAAGTACCCAGAATCAATTCATGAATAAACTTAACACAAGGACACAGTAAAAAAGTCGTCAAGTAATGAATAACTTTATCATAAAATATAACTGATATTTGAGATATATATTTATTGACCTTCAGCCAAAGACAGGAAAATGAAACTTGCTGTGATGATAAAGAACATAGTTTGGTGGTATTTGTCCTATAATTCGTAAATCTTAACTGAGGTATCTTCACTTAAATTTTGAAATTTTCCGTGCACCAACAGTTGATAAAATCATTTTATTCACTGTACAGCTAGAACCATTTTAAATGTATTTTATTCACGAAATATATAAAGTGAAGAATAAACATTATCTGATGGTTTTGTTTTGTGATTATTTAATCTTTTTCTGTGTTTTCACGATCGTCTTCGGTTTTACAATTTCTTTACTTGTAACTCACGCCCGTATAGTTTCAAAACGGCGCCGGTGGCAGTTCAAATTTTGAAATGGGATAGAGTATTTTCGTTATTTGAAATCCAGATTTGTCAATTTTCACAAATTTGTTGTCACCACAGGAGTTCTGTGACATCTAAAACGGGTGTAGATAACAAAGACAACCCGTGACTTAAGACTTGGATTTGGAAGACGACAACTGTTTCCAGATGTTCATCCAATAATTATATGCAAAGGGCGGAGTTTATCTACAGTTTATTTTTCATTGAACATGATGATAAAGAATCGTTGCATGATATCTACATGTTTCCTTAAAAATGAAATAATTTAACAACATACATCAATAGTTTAATCGTAATATTCTGTCTTGTTTCTTAATGGTGTGGATCGTCTATTTAATTATTTTATAGTACATAGATCTTAAGTACATTCGGAATTCTGATAGCTATTTCAAACTACGACGAGAATTTGTCTTTTGCATTTTAAAGATTAAACAAAACACATGACGTATGTTCTACGAAAGAAAAATCCAATTATTACCCTCTAAAATAGCTGTTTTGATCGTTCATTTGTTTGCCCTTCCCATTATCGGTTCTTATGTAGAAATTTGGTTTTATTGGTGCTATTGTAAACATTCAAATGATGTGAAGTGTCTTCAATACTATTATAGCTATTTCTATTATGTCTCCAACAGTTAAAGGCGCCCCTTCATACCATTGTTTTGAAGCACTGTCGTTTTCTGTTACGATCTGAACTTTTTTAGACATTTAATGGTGTACAGATTGCATATCTAAACAGGGTAGTCTTTTTCTTGTACACTAGTGAATTATGTTATACATGAACACCTACTTTGTACTGAATGGTTGTGTCAATTTGTTACTACATTTGTTATTTGTGTCCACTTTTAAGGGCTTGGTTTAGTTTTGGTTGATGTTAAAAAACAACGACAAATCCTTTCGAAGGAACAAATGAAATTAAATGTGTTAAATATTCAGAAAATAGAGGGAGATTTTCCTACCTAATTGAAAACCGTGTAGAGCATTGTGGCCTTTATGGTTTTTTTATTTTTGTTTTTTTTTACTTGTTTTGTTTGTTTGGTTTTTTTTTTATAACGGACGAAACACAGAATATATACCAACATTTAATAACATCGGTGTACATTAAAACAATTGAGCATGGTTTGTGGGACATTTAAAATGGTTTGCAAATAAAATAAAAGGGACAACAGGAAACACCTGCAAATATTTGACCAACATTTGCTGTCATTTAGGACCGTTATAAATATGTCGGGCAGTACGGTCTCACTGATGTTTGGTAACGACTTGAAAATAATGAAATAAATATAAAATATTTACCAACATTTGACTATATCGATTTATATTATTAAACTATTCAGCATGGTTTGTAGGGCATTTAAAAGGGTGTGCAAACATTGTAAATATTTGTCCAACATTTGCTGTCGTTTAAGATCGTCGTAAATATGTCGGGCATTGCGGTCTAAATGATGTTTGTTAATATCTTGGAAATAATGAAACAAATACAGAATATTTACCAGCATTTGACATTATGGTTGTATATTATTAAACAATCGAGCATGGTTTGTAGGGCATTTCAAAGTTGTGCAAACATTGTAAATACTTGTCCAACATTTGCTGTCATTTAGGACCGTCATAATTATGTCGGGCATTGCGGTCTCAATGATGTTTGTTAATGGTAGTAAATATTTATGGAAATCTACAATATTTACGCACATTTAAAAATGTTAACAAATATTTCCAAATTATTGACGGTTATTTCCAATGATTTACACTGAACGTAAATGGTAATAAATATATAACCATTTTTACAAACATTTGCGATGGTATTGCATTAAAATGCATATCACCAATATTTATAACCATGCCCGTATATGTATAGATATATTGCAAATATGACCGGTCATATTTACAACCCATTTGAGTCTATACACAAATATTTATAAAACGACCTTTTCATGTAGTGTCATTTTCTGATATAAAGTTGAATAAATTATCATTCATCCAAGTAGTAACTATATTTAGTTGAATACATTTCATTTATTAACTATAATGTATCCAAGTAGCAAGAGTAGGCCAAATGTTTTATTTGGATTAGTGAAGGACAAGGGGTTTCATCCCGATTTTCCGTTGTTAAAATTGGAAAATCCAAACATCCCGGAAATATTTCTGTGAGAAATCCCAATCCCGAATACTTTTTTATTTATTTTTTATTTCATTTTTTTTTCAATTTTAAAGAAAATGGCATGTTTAATACTTCAGTTTCGAGCTATGGCCGTTATATAAAGACAAAAGATAAAATAAAATAAAAGAACAATGCAGCAAACATATCGGCAGAAAAGGCAAGAAGAACTAAACATTGTACACAGATGGCTGTTGAAACCAAAAAAATATGCAAACAGAACGAGAAAATCTGCATATAAATCACGTGTGTTAAAACCACAGATACAATCATATGTAGACATGGTACAGGTTGAAATACATCCTTTTCATTTTTTAGGCATGCATGTTTTATGCTTTTTAAGCTTTTTTGTAGTTTCAAAATGTTATTCTGACAATTCTGTTTGAAGTTCCCACATCTCAAAGTTTTTATGCATTTGACTCGGTGAGTGCACTGTGGTTGTTTATATAAAATCAATTGGCTGGAGTCACTAGAAATTAAAAGGCACTATTTTTAATAGTACTATTTTCGAGGTCTGTCAAAAATTGGCGTATTGAAATAGTGTAGTGCCCCCTGACAATATTATGGCTTTGACATTTAACACAATCTGGGCACACAGAAGCTATAGTTAGTCGTCATATAAGCGGGAGGTTGATGCATCATTAAACCTGGTTTAACCCACCATTCTATTTATAAAATGCCCATTCCAAGTCGGGAATATGACGGCTTGCCAAAAATGTTTTGTTGGATTGTGTTTTCCTGATTCAGTCAAATGTTATACGGATTTTCCTTACTGGTCTCTTTCTTTGATCGATTTCGACTTTTGTTGTCACTTTTATTTATAAGAAAGATAACAGGAAACACTTATAATGGCCAAAAACAAAGTCCTATTCCAAAAGAGAAATAACAAATATAAAGAAAGCGTTAACGACGATGGGATTTGGGGAAGGTGGTACCGGCACTAGCTAAAGCTAACTGTAGGGTTAAACCGGTTTATTGGTTTCCAAGCTTCCCCTTTTCTGTCTCGTTTCCCTATAGTAAAACAAACCTACGAATAACACCCAATACGTGAAGACTACAATCATGAAACGGAAAAGGGATGAAACGTAATTTTGAAAGATGGGCCAAGGAGTGCTTGCCGCTAAACTGTCGGCTAGCTCAAGGAGCCTAGTCTGCTGGTAAACACTGTCGCACTCTAAACTTCCTGAAGGGTTGGGTAGGGGATCATCATGTATTTCAGTATACATGGAGGGTATCAGTGAGTGTTCAATAAATGTGTAAAACTCTCAATGTTTTAATTGTCTTTTATGAGGCTCCTTGATGGGTAACGCATGACAGCAGATGTCAGAATATTTGGCAAGTTATTTTTATATTTATATAATAATGGTGTGATTTACATTGACTATGGTCCATCATCCTGGCTACTATTTTCCATAGTCAATATAAAACACAACATTAATATTATTATTATACTGACTGTTGACTATATTTTGAGCCGCTGAATTTGAAAATGTTTGCTATCCTGTTAATCGTTAACTGTATCTGTGGTAACTGATTCCGATGTCAATTTCCATGTGTCAATGATCGCAATACACCTTACATCTTTACATCAACACATGAAGGAAACTTATGTTTTGCAATGAAATAATATATTTCAAAGGCCAAAACAAAGTAACTTTATTGAAAACTGGTTGCAGCAAATACTTTTAAAAATACATTTAAAAAAAAGCAAGACAGTATATTTCGATACAAAACAGTATAAAGGTCATCTTTCCTCAGTTCTGATGACTGTTGTAAGATACCACTGTTTTATTTTCATCAACTGTTTTGGAAGAATGAATTACATGAGCTTAGTTTTTTCATTTCTTCTTCTTTCCAATAAAATCAAAATACTGTCAAAATATCCCCCAAATACAAATTAAAAATTTTAGCGCTGTAGCAGACGACACTCCCGGTTTTCATGGGAGTTCACACTATGAGTGCCTTCGTTCTTAATGTTATCTTTTTATTTCCGTGCATTGTAGCTGTCTCACGTCCTTGTTTTGTCTTTGTTTTTATCTGTTTTTGCCATGTCTTTGGACTTCGATTTTTGTAGTCATCGCTTCCCTTGTTCCTTCGGTATTCTACTGCCGTTGTTTCTTAGAAACTTGATTACATCAATTGCACAGGTGATCGCGCGTAAGTACCACCAACTTGTCGGTAAGATCAAAACTCCGCCTCCCGCACGTGGTGATTGAAGATTATTGACGTAGAAATCAATAGTACTCACAACAGCAGAGCTTACTATTGCAATAGTGCAGTCAACGCTATTTTTTGAAAACTATGCGAAAATAAAGCTGTTTTACTATAAAAGAAATGTCTTACAGGAGGTATAATAATTGTTGAAATTCCCTAACTGCAAAAAATAAAGAAGATACATGGATGTAGCGTTGCTCGACATTTAGCAAAAAAATTGCACTCAAACCAGTCCTAGGGCCGTCTTGAACTTACTATGAGTTATAAGCATAATTCTTTGTTGAACGCCATTGAAAGCGTTGTTCCATTGCTTGGTTTAATCATGTATTTGTAGACACTTTGCTGCCTCATGTACATTTACTCCATATCCTTTCCTTGCTAATCGGTTTTTTGTTTTTTGTTTTGTTTTTTTTTTGCTGATTTATAATTCTTTAAAGCAAATCCACCAACGATGCTTTTTTGGTGTCATATATCTTTTCATATCAATAAATTCCTGTCAGGGATCATCTGAAAAAAAATATTCACTATACAGAAGGTTTAGGTCAACGATCTCCATACTGAATTGGATTGTTCAAAACGCCTTAAACGCAAGTTTCGCATTTAGTTGTCTAATTAACTTGTAAGCTTCAAAGATCTTTCAGAATATCTTTCCATTGTGAAATTTGGCAACGCTGTAGTAAGCACAGGTCATAGAGAATAGAGGTGAGCAAACGATAGCCATATGCAGAAGATAAATTTTCAGTTACGTCGGTATTTTGTTTCTGATTTAATGTTAGATATCCGTGTTTTACTTCACCTTTTTATTTTGTAGTAATAGACACTGAGTTACCATTCAGATGTCCCCGAAATGGCTATATAAGAGGTTTTGGGCAGGTTGATGGACAGTTAAATAGAATTCGATGTTGTA
>MJUU01014188.1:60873-74695 GCA_002080025.1 Modiolus philippinarum | reverse complement strand
TCCAAAATTGGACAATATTGCAAAATTCTTCTCCTCTGAAAATACTGTACTAATTGGAACCAAACTTAGTCACAATGGTCCATAGGTGGCCCCCTTTAAAAAATGTGTTTAGCAAGTCCACATCATATATCTTAGATGGTCGCCAGGAAGGAACATGTTTTTAACATTGGACCCTATAGGGGAACATATTCAAAGATCTTCTCCTCTGGAAGTGCATGGCCAATTGGAATCATACTTAGTCACAATGGTCCTTACTTGGTCCCCTTCATAAAATGTGTCTGGATGTCCGCATAGCATCCAAGATGGCAGCGGGGAACATTGTTTAACCTTGGACCCCATGGGAAATCATTTAAAGATCTCCTCTGAAAATACTATGCCAATTGGAATCAAAGTGAGGCACAATGATCCTTACATGGTCTTCTTCAAGAAAGGTGACAGTTGGTCTACGCCCCATCAAAAATAGCTGCCAGTAGGGAACATAGTTTAATTTTGGATCATATAACATCAGCAAACTTCAAAATGAGACCCTTAAACATTAATAAACATCAGCA
Organism: Modiolus philippinarum; assembly: GCA_002080025.1. NCBI lineage: Eukaryota > Metazoa > Mollusca > Bivalvia > Mytilida > Modiolidae > Modiolus > Modiolus philippinarum. Next base: position 74,144 of record MJUU01014188.1, on the reverse strand, counting down.
AACTTCAAAATGAGACCCTTAAACATTAATAAACAAATTTAAAAATGAGAACCTTAAACGTTGTGATTATTTTGACTTATTGTGTCAGCCATGACCCAGGTGAGCGATACAGGCTCTTGAGAGCCTCTTGTTATGTCATGCTATATGGTCGCGCAGGAGTCGGCTCGTTTTATGCAGAAAATGAAATTGGTGCAAATTATTTAAAAAAATCAACGTGCTAGCCAAGCCTGATGTAGGGGAATTTTTATTTATCGTATTTTCGTGCACAGCATATTACCTTCTATATAACTGTAAAATTTTAGGGCAAAATATGCTGGATCGTTGGGACACACAGATTTATAAAATCATAGAGAGAGTCATTTTCAGTAATCAAACAATCTAAAAGTGCATTAACTCGATCATATTATAAAAGTCAATTCCTCAACTTTGCATGCTCAGGGTCTTGGTATGTGCTCGAATCACATAAAACCCATGCATATGGCATTGAAATGAGACTAAAAAGTGCAATAAAAAGTATCATAAAACTGCATATAAACGTAAAAATACTAACTTAGGTATACTGGACACAGCCTAATCTCCGTGGTTTACAGTATATAACACAACTGTCTGTATACACGATTTTGGCATTAGGGAGCAACTTTTTTAGGGGGGGTGGCTATGGTCAAATTTTTCATCCTGGATTTTTTTTTGTGTGTAACTTCTATCCTGGCTTTTTATTTTTGTTCCAAGCCTGTCCTGGATTAACCCGCATAGTCATCCTGGATTTTTTTTTGCTATAGGTAACCGTCCTGCCTTTTTTTTAAATTTGACCATAGCCCCTCATAAAAATCAAATGGTTGCTCCCTCATAAGTATATAATTTTTTTCAGACAACTTGAACCCATGACACATAAGCATTTGAAAGTTTCACTTGTATTATAAAATGGTGAAGACATTAAAAAGGCATTACGAAAATCAACCTCTTATAGCGTTAATTTTTATGAGGTTTTCCGTCAGGAAAACTTCATATAGCTGTCGAAATTGAAATTATCCCGGGTACGAATATGTCTTCACATGATTTTTCGGCGTCAAAATTGTTCATTTACTTGACGATATCTTTCCTAATGTGACATTGTACATGTATTTATGAGGACAATGTATTTATAAGAGCATCCTGCAAAACGGGAATGAAAAGAACACAGGAATATATTTCTGCGGAAGGATCAATGATGTAAACAGGACAGATGCACGTATATAACACAAAACTTGGTTATGTAACGTATCACGACAACATCGCCTGTACAACGTTCGTTTCATTAATCGGAATACACAGAACTTATGTAATCCCAAAATGTGTCCTGTGAATCAGTGTCCAGGTGTGTTTGGGAACGGCCATTTGATTTCCAGGGAGGGCCTGAGCTTTTTGTAAATAAATAATTTAACCTTGATATCAGTAAAAATAAATATTCTTACCCTACTTGTCATGAAACTAATTCTATCCACGTTTGGAAGAGTGGAGAGATTTTCACGACATAACAATTATGTAATTTCAAAATGCTTGAAAATCGTATGACTACTGATGTTTCTTATGCATATATTAAGGGGATATTTGTTGATCTATTAAACAAAAAACAAAAACAAAACAAAAAAACAAAAAACAAAAATCAACTCGTGTTTCAAATCTTCCTGGCCTCGTTATCCGTGATACTTTCGATTTGAAACCAAAATATTTTTGAAATATTGAAAATGGTTAAAAATTGTGTTTAACGCGTATAAACTGACGTTGTTTCACGTGTCATTTTGTAAGCATAGTTGAGTTGAGAAATCGCCAGTTAACCAGACCAGACGGTTGTCAAGAACGTCATTTGAATATATTGTACGGATTTTGGTGGAAAATAATTTACAGTTTTACAGACTCCCAGACGTGATGACAAGTTCAATATATATTGTATAAATTATGCATTGTTTGTCATCAAAATTGTCCTCCTTTTTGTCCTCTCTCTCTGTATTTTCTTTGAATATTTTGTATTTTCTTTTAGATACCTTTTATTTCGCTGACAAAAGAGTATTACATTGTTTTTTTTCGACTAAACAGGGAAAACCGAATAACAGTACTCTGTACTTTGATTTATATTTAAGCTGGGACTAACATATTGATCATATTTGTCCAAGACAGAAGTAAACACAGGCGGATTCGGCCACTGAAAAGGGGTCCAGAAAAAAGGGTCTACGCTAATTTGTCATATTTTGTCAAACTGCTGCACAAAATAAATCATTTCTAACCCGGAATACAATATCTTCAGATCATCCAGTTTTGAGCCGGGTGAATGACACTCTTTACAGCGTGTGACAATCGCAGAAACATATTATCCTGAATGAATTGCATCTGCCTTTTAAATTTTATCCGGTTTCCGTCATTTATTTAATATCAGTGAAGTAATTTAAATAAGTTTTTTGTATCGTGTTATAAGTGTTTTTTTTTTCAAAACAAGAGTGTGCCTTTTCTACCTGTAATTAGTGCAGCACACGCCACATTTACCTTTAGGGCATGCCACAACCTTGTCTCGTTATATGGCGACAAATCGTTTTATTAATGACAAGTTGTTGCTTTATAAAGACATTTCTCGTATTAATTTAAAATGTGTTAACTTAATACATCCTAAACTCTTCTATTTTTTTATGCAGTAAGTCAATACAATGTTATTTTAATTTAACATTAAACGTTTTAAATTAATACGAGAAATGTCTTTATAAAGCAACAACTTGTCAAAAATAACAAGATTTGTTGCCTTATAAGGAGACAAGGTTGTTTTATTAAACACGATTTATCACCTTATAAGGAGATAAGGTTATTTTATTTAAGAAAATTAGTGCGTTATAAGGTATTCTTATAAGACAAGGCGAGTCCAATATACGCTCCCGTACTTATGAAAACTCTGTCCATAGCTAATTTTGATTTTCAATTTAGACCGTTTTGATTATTTGTTCTCTTTTAGCCTTTATTTTCGATTTCTTGATTTCTAGATGTTTGATTTTGTCTGCACTGAAGAGACTTAAGATGTCAAAATGGCCATATGCAGAAAGTAAATTTACAGTAGTTTCGGTATTTTGTCATTTTAGATAAGTTTCGAAGGAAGTATAGCAACACTGAATATTCTGTTGTCTTTCGTGTGGAGCTATAACTCATTCTCTTCTGTAGTGTGTCGGAATTAAGCATTACATCATAAAATAGGCAGAGATAAGTTTTATTTTCAAGTACAGTTTTTGTTGCGAGTTTACAGAGAGTTTTAGATGGAAAAGGAAATATGAAAGCATGCTTATGTTGTAAAACTATAAATCAATAAACATGGACATGCTTACCAGAGGGTTTGAAACTGGGGCAAAGATAAGTTTAGGTCATATTTTTATATAAAAAACACGAGAAAAAATTTCAAGAAAAATTTAAAATTCTTGACATTCTGCAGAGAGCTGCATCGAATTTAAATGGACAATAATTTATTTTAGAAATTAAGTAAAAGGGACAACAGGAAATACCTATAATGGCTGAAAATTATAATTACATGCCACAATATGCTAGGGAACTACACAGAAAAAACACAAATAAGACAAAAGACAAACGTAAACAACGATAGGAACTCGGGACAGCCGGACTTGGTACCGGCACTAGCAAAAGCCAGCGGTAGGGTTAAACCAATTTATGGGTACCCAACCTCCCCTTATATGTCCCGTTTCACTATAGTTAAGTAAACATACGGAGCATTGCAATATTATCTCTTACTATTAAAATTGACAGCACCTAATCATTTTAGAAACATTACAATATTATCTTCGTCTATTAATATGGACATCATTAAATTTTAGAAATAAAGACATTTCTAGTTCTAGTGCTGCTAATGAGGAATTAATTTCCGAAATGGCCATACAGCTCATTAAAATTATTGCAGTTGGAGTAAACATGTGTTATGGTCTCATGTTCATTTACTCCATGTCCTTTCCTAGAATATTTAATACAGGAGTTTGTCTTTTATTGCAGTGTGGAGTTAGTAAAACAATTCCCCGTGGTTGATATAGTAAAAAGAAGGGAAACGGGGAATGTGTCAAAGAGACAACGACCCAAAGGGGAGTAATAGCAACTCAAAGCCACCATAAGATCTTCAATGAACGGTGAGAAAACCCAACACCCAACGGCAGGTCGGAGTCGGCCTGAGAGATGTATGCTCTATATTTTCTTAGATAAGGTGTACTTGTACATAAGATAATATCTCATGTGTACACTTTGTTCATTTACTATTATCTAAATTTATGTAAATTCTAAAACCGAAGGATTAACTCCTTCCATCGTAGTTTGTCATTAGCTATATTTGATATTACTGATTATTCGGATTTCGTTTGGCTTTATGTATTTTGAACATTTTTTGGAATTATGGATTCCTTTTGTTTGGGTTCTAGTGCTGCTGATGAGGAATTAATTTCCGAAATGGCCATACAGCTCATTAAAATTATTGCAATTGGAGTAAACATATGTGTTATGGTCTCATGTGCATTTACTCCACATCCTTTAGTAAAATAAGAAAGTATTGTTGATTGTATGGATTAAATTTTATTCAGAATAATTGTGGTATGGACAAATAAAACCACTGTTTAGGTTTGTTTGAGAAGAAACACATAAACAATAGATACATTGGAGGGGTCACACTGATTAATAGGACAAAGCAAGTAAAATTAGAGAAATAACTGAAATAACGTGGAACAAACTAAAGAGAATAGACGATGAGAACCCTATAAAATGGGGTTTAATAATGTTAACATCCTGTTCCACGGATATGCCCCATATGGCAAAGAATCGCACAGATGATAGATGTTTCATTATTATCAGTAATCCTTACATGTATTACTTCTAATGTTTTTGTATAATTTTCCTAATGATTATAGTCCTAGAACTGGAATAGAGATATAACTTTATTTTAGAACAAAAATTAAGAACAGAAAAATCAAAGCAATCATAGAGAGAGACATTCAAAAATGCAATTGATTGACTATTTAACTTTGAAAGAGGAAATAATCATACACATAGACATATTACATCAATTATAGTTACAAGCTGCAATAATATGTTCTCTAGAGTCAGCTGTTAATACGACTTAATTAATAAACCTCAAGAGGAGAAAGAACAATATTGCAAAGGTTTAGAAGTCATAAAAAAGCCATTTCTCTCCTCAAAAGGACATAATTCCTGCAGACAGCCAGCATATTTATTATACTCTGCTCGTGGACATTCTCAGGCACTTAAAGCAATAAAGCTGATAATCCATCAATAACATTAATATAATGCATTTATTAACTCTGCCTTTACAGGCTGTCTTACTTAGATAAGAAGACAAAATAATATAAATTATTGAATTATCGGTTGTGTTTTAGGTGTTTTACGCGAACAAAATGATCAATAAGGAATCGGAATTGTACGTCTGTGGTATTCAAACTTTACATCGGAAAGGAATAACGAGTTTGTTGTCAATGAGATCATGGTGTTTATTATACAGATGACAGTAAGAAGTCTTGTAGTACACTGGTATTAGTGACCAATAAACAATGATAAAGGTCCATAGATATTATATTGGTCTATGAGAATAAGAAACGCTATTTGTACTTCAAACTGCAAATCTGTAGATCGGTAGGCATTCGGTTTATGCATTTGCATAAAAAACGTAAAAACTTGATGTTCTGAGAGCACGATGCCATTCTTCAGTTCATTAAGACCCCGTGTTTGCATTTAGATTGTAGTTTCCAAGCTGTGAAAAGCGTAGTCTTGAATTGCTAGTTCGTATATTTGCCAGCCCTTCTGGAATTTTTCAATTTGATTTTTCCCTTCGTAGTGGGATAGTGTTTTCCCAGCAGACAAGGCTCCTTGAGCTAGCCGACAGTTTAGCGGCAAACATTCCTTGACCCATCTTTCAAAATTAGGGTTTGTCTCTTTCCCTTTTCAAGATTAAGAAGTCTACATGTATTGAGTTTTATGTTTATTATACTATAGGGAGTGTGACAGAGAACGTGGAGTTTTTGATAACCATAAACCGGTTCAACCATACCGGTGGATTATGCTGGTGCCGATAACAAGTCCGGCTGTCCCGAGTTCCTATCTTTGTTCACGTTTGTCTTTGTGTTTTTTGGGGAATGGTTTTATTTTTCAGAACAATAAATGGATGTACAAAGACATCTGACAGATCATTACATATACAAAACGACAAATAAAAAGTTACATAAGGGATAAGTACAATATCACAGGCATCATTCCGTTTATCGAGAAAAATGCACGTGAAGGACTAGGTAATGGCAGTCAAGTATTGCATGGGATGCGTGATGGATCAGGCAACTGTTCGTGAAGGACTTTCTATTGAGGAAAACATTGAAGGTCAATGATTATTTCATTTTATTCTATTTATGTGGATAAATTTCTAAAATTCAAACATGTCTGTCAAAATGGTTCAACAATACCTATCAATCAATGAAAATGCATAGTTTTCTAAAAAAAAAAGTCAACGGCAGACTCTCCACCCATATTTTCTACGTGAAGATATGGTTACAAAATGTGTTATTAACTTAATTTTAACTAACTTAATTTTGCAAGATATTGATAAACATTGATATTGCAATAACCAATGAACTCATTTATGCAAAAAAAAAATGTATGCTTTATACAATATATCAACATTGAAAACGTAAAAACTGATATTTTGTGCCCGTGAAGGATCAGACAACGAACAATTGAGCTCGTGAAGGATGCTCGTGTAGGACTAAACCTTTAAAGAGATTTGTTTGTTAATTGATTGATTTATTAGTTAGAGTTTAATGTCCAGTCAGTGAGCAATATTTTGAGCTCTATCAGGACTAACGCAATTTAATCAATTTAAAGATACTAGTAAAAGAAGAGAGAACAAAGGTGGACGGAATAACCGGAGCAACGAGTTTTAATTGACACTGGAAAAGGGTTGAAATGGGTAGGGACAGAAAACTTCGCAAAAAAGTGACTCTGCTCTCTTTAGAAAAAATATAACAGATGTCTTTATACTGTATGGAGCTTGGTGTGTCTCCGTTCAGTTTGGCTACAATGGTTCGCTGTCAGGCTTCTCGTATTATGGCCTGACTTATCCGCAGAGACAGGGCATTATGCATTCCACCAACTGGGAAAGGGCCCTGCAGCTCTGTAGCCGGAGTCCCTGAAAACCGATTCAGGTGCCGGGAATTTGTAAATTAATATAAGACTATTAAAGTTGCATAATATAAACAGTAAATTTTGTTATGCTGTACATGTGTTTCAAGGAATAACCTCTCATCAGCAGCATCAGAATCAAATAATATGGAAAGCCATGATCCAAAAAAAGTAAGAAAAAAGGTACTCATTGCCAAAAATACCGAAATAGGAAGCCAAATTCAGTACTAAGGACACCTACCGAGTGCCATACACGGAATGAAGCCGTAGTATTTTTAGGGGTTAGAATTTTGATAAAAACAGTAAATATCTATAAAACGCAATGTAAATGTTCATGTCAAACAATTCTGACTATTGGGCAGGTGAATACCCTCGGGGACCTCTGGTCCACCAGCAGTGGCATCGGTCCAATGGTTTAAAAATACAAAAATCCCAAAGTTGCATAATATAAACAGTAAATTTTGTTATGCTGTACACGTGTTTCAAGGAATAACCTCTCATCAGCAGCATCAGAATCAAATAATATGGAAAGCCATGATCCAAAAAATAGTCAGAAAAAGGTACTCATTACCAAAAATACCGAAATAGGAAGCCAAATCCAGTACTTAAGACAACTACCGAGTGCCATACACGGAATGAAGCCGTAGTATTTTAAAGGGGTTAGAATTTTGATAAAAACAGTAAATTTCTATAAAACGCAATGTAAATTTTCATGTCAGACAAGTATAATTAAACCTCATCAAATGCAAATAAGGCATCCACATATAACTCAAGGAATATGTAATGAGGTAAAATTTGAATTGCATTGAAAGCCTTATAGTAAAACACACACTGTCTGGTTCAACATGAATAAAGTCAAACTAAATTTTAAGCAAAATATGCTAATAAGGATCAGTTAATATTTTTAGAGAGTATTATAAACTACAATAAAGCAGCATTTTATAGCTGATTTTTGAAACTGAAGAAATATTATAATAATGATTTATCTTGATCAAGAAGTTTTAAAACCTAATAATATTGCATACATTATCCAAAGTATCTGTTCGAATTTGCAAATGTGTCATTTTATTACCTAAACTGTTTTAAAGTATGATTTAAAACAAGAATGTGTCTCCTAAGACACAGATGCCCAATCCATCATCCTGCAAATGGAATTGAACACAATTCTTGCTTCATTTTTGTCATTGTTTTGGTGAATGTGCATACAGAATTTTATGAAGATCCGACAAACCGTCTCCAAAAAATCAGCTTAAACGCAAAGACAATTCTGCAGTTTGAAGGACAGACGTATGAACAAAAGAACGAATCAGATGGACTCCCTTTAAAGATGTAAATTATTGAGAAATATTTCAATTTGTGTTATTTTACAGATCAATGTTTTAATTTTATTTAGAATGATAATTTAAAACATGTAGAAGGAAAGTTATTTAAAAAAAAAATGCTTGTTTTTCCTATATTTTGCTTACTAAATGTTATTCATACCGTCAGGAAACCGTTTCAAATGATAGATAGGGATCGAAATAGGTCTTTGGTACAGGCATTTTGGATTATACCGGTTTTATGGCTAGCTAAACCTCCCCTTCCATTGCGGTAATGTCCGGTATCAACTCAACAGCAATTGCCATTGAAAGGTCGTAGACAGTTAAAAGAAATGATCATCCCAGTACTAAGTAAAGAAAGAATCAGGAAATCAGAGGTCGGACCGAAACTTCAAATTTTTCCACAAAGGACTGATATCACTTTTTATCTCGAAGCCATGAAACGGCTGGAGAGATGTTAAAATGACAAGAAAAAATCACGTGAGGCTTCAAGCCTATTAACAGCTCTTAAAGATGATCTTCGTGCTTCCGATAAAATATAGTGCGCAAGTTTCTTTCAAAATCGTATGCATTGTGTTTTTAAGTTATATTTCTTCATTTTCTTGAATTGAATACGGTGTTGTTATGTTAAATTGAAAACAATATGCATGTTTATCAAATTACTCGTTTTTTATATTGCGTCTCGGATCAACGAACCTGTCGCACAGTAATTTGTCAAAGATGAAAATAACATTTGTTTACCTGTAACAGTGTATTGCATATATTTATAGCAATGAAATCGACATGCGAAATCACACAATCCGATTATTTTCACGTATTACGGAATAAGTTAAATAATGCAGACGAATGCAGCAGTTCTTTGGATGACAATTAGTTTTGCCACCTGTAGATTTTCAGGGCTTCGAGATTCAGCTCCATCGGAGCTTTGATTAATGATCGTATTAGACGGATTTTTTGAAGCCTTGATTAATAAGGCGGTGATGGAGATAACTCTGTCTAATGAGAAAGTCTCTATAATTTGTGCTAGCCCTCGTTGCCCTATTTGTAGTGATTTTATGCTGTACATTTGATATCATGTTGTAAATAGAACATATACGACAATATAACAATCGCACTTTACTAGATATTTTCGTTTTCGTCTGGTATCATTTACAGCGAAATTAATACATGAGATGATTTCATATATGCACAGCATATTGGACAAAACATATATACTATAATATCTTATTTTTTTTTAATCATCGGAGAACTTCAGGGTTATATACTTGCATCAGCAGATCAAATATCAAAATTGTCATTGGCTTAGTCAAGTCGATACTTCACGAACCAAAATTTACGTTGCTTGATCCTTCACGTGCAAGAAAAGAGCTTTTTGGTGCAAACGATCCAAGCAAAACTAGATAATAGAGATATGACATCATCCTAAAGCTTCTTCTGATGTGTTCATATCTGTAGAAATATCATAACAAATAATGTGAAAAAGTTAACTATCGTATTAAAATATGACCAAATGTGGCAATGAAAATTGCATAGGGTAAGGTGCTGTCTTTTTCGTTTTTCAGAATACTGCAAGATATATTCGTAATGTTTTACACCAAAATAGCCATTGATGACTACCATTTTGACAGACAATTTTAGTTTTTTAGATTTTAATTTTGCTTTTATTAAATAATTGTCTATTAAAGTTTAAAAATGACTAAAAATCACTGATTTAGTCCTTCACGAACCGTTGCCTGATCCATCACGTACCCGATGTTATACTTGACCGCCATTACCTCGTCCTTCACGTGCATTTTTCACGATAAAAGGTTTGATGCCCGTGAATATATATTAATTTAACAAACTTTTCCACAAAAGAGAAGAAAAATATGATATTGATAATAAATGATGTATTAACCACTGAGTACTGCCTCTATAATTTCCCATTTTTTCTTAATTAAATCTCTTTGTGTTGGGGTCATATAGAATATTACTAATTTTTCAATAGCATCAGAAGATTTTAAAAATTCAAGTCCACCTCGAAACGAAAGATCCGTACCCTTGCATCTGCACGTATAAATATAATATTTTAATATAAGACAAACATTGTTTAACATGGCATTTTGATGAATTTTCATCTTGAAACACTAAAATGCCAGTCTGCGCATTTGCAGAAAAGTCAATACCTATAGTTTTCAATAAATTATCCAAAGAAAAACATAAGTTTTTAACTCCATTGCAAAGTCTTTGTCTTTTATAAGTTGTCGAAATGCGCATATGCAGAAAGTAAATTCACAGTGACTTCGGTATTTAGTTATTTGTTACCACTGGGTCAATGTCACTGCTGGTGGACTGTTAGTCCCCGAGGGTATTCACCAGCCCAGTAGTCAGTACTTCGGTGCTGACCCGAAAGCCGATTATTTTTGAAACCTTCCAATATCTAAAATTTTGTGAATTTTATTGAAAACTAAGGAGTATCTCCCTCATGCAAAGCTCTGTCCTTAGCTGATTTTGGCTTTAAATTAAGATCACTTTGGTTATTTGTTCTCTGTCAGTTTTTAAACATCTTTGAGTTTATGGTCTTCCAAACGTTTAGATTTTATCTGCACTGATGAGACGTAAGTTGTCGAAATGTGCATATGCAGAAAGTAAATTCACAGTGACTTCGGTATTTAGTTTGTTTTTTCTTGTGCAGTTCCTTGGTATTAATGGCATGTTACTGTATTTTTCAGCCAATGTAGTTGTTTCCTGTTATCCTTTTTTATTTTATTGTTAATCAAAGTACAGTCTTTTGACAAAGGTATTTGCACACTAAGAATTTGTCCTATATAGTCATAAAAAACACATTTTAAAAAGTATGATGAAGTTGATACTTATTTGATTATAATGGAATTTTCCCTGATTTTCTAACGATCTTGTTATTCTTTATTTGTTTATTTGGACATAATTTTCTTATTTGGACATAATTTTAAAATGATTCATTCATTTATTCATTCATGTCTCCATTTCCTCAATATTGAGATTACATAGAAAATTCAAATAAGAGCAGTTAATAGAAAATTGTTTCAAACAAAATTTCATAATAAATAATGCACTGAAGAGACATAAGTTGTCGAAATGGCCATATGCAGAAACATACCGTAAGTTCAGTATTTAGTTATTTAGTATTGAAATTCAATATTCTCCACTTTTACATTGGTACAAAAAGATAACTGAACGATATTTCTGATTGAAAGAAAACCTGGCATTTCAAATTAGTGAGGGTTGGGCATTATAAACAACATTTGAATAATGGATAAAAGGTATAAATAAACACATTGAAGGAATAATAGTGTACCCTTATGAGAAATATTCTCAGGAATAAGTATACCATAACTGAGAAATAAAGAAAGTAAACAGCTCTTTCACGGTGAATCTTTCTATGAATTCCACAGGGCAGGAGAGACAAACTGGAGAGAGACAAACTACTTTGTAGTCTTAAACTAGTAGTGGAAGGATAAGTAGTAAATGTACATGAGGCAAAGTCTCTACAAACACATGGTAAAACCGAGCAAGGGAACACCACTTTAAATAATTGCTGTTCTTCATCTCTAAGTCGCCATGAGGTCTTCAACAATGAGGTTTTCTCGTTCCCTATACTAAGCTCAAGACGATCAGTTCAATGTTTGTCATTACCCATGGATGCGGGTCGTCAACAACATATTAACAACCACAGGGCACTCATCAAGTCAATTGCCAAAAAACTTGTTACGATAAATAAGTGAGATGTGGGCATTATAAACATGTGGTGACATTAAGAAATAATAAAAAAAAAAAATAAGAAATAAATAAAATGCCAAAATTTGAAAGCATGAAAGCGTATCCGTATGAGATATTCTCTCAGGAATAATTACACTGTAACTAAAGTTCAGATAATTATACTAAAATAAAAATAAAACTGCTTAACATTCTGAGTTCAGTGGTGAAAATTTCTTTGAAATCGAATAAATTTGACTTTATAATAATTTTTTATAAAAAACATGGTTTTATATGAAATAAATGATAGGAAATATATACTTGTTCATGCTTTTGCCTAGAGTCTGTATATTTCAGATGTTCAGTAATGCTTTACAAAGATTGATAAAAGAAAAGATAATATGAAACAGCTATAATTGCCGAAAATAACAATCACATACCACAATTCCAGGGCATTGCACAAGAAAAATACCAATAAGACAAAAGACAGACGTAAACGACAGGAACTCGGGACAGTCGGACTTGGTGGTACCGGCACTAGCAAAAGCTAGCAGTAGGGTTCACCCTGTTTTTATGAGTACTCAAACCCTTTCTCTTTCCCTATTGTATAATAAGCAAGCGAATTAAATCCAATACAGGTAGACTTCTAACTGTATAACCACTATCTTGAAAAAAAAACGTGAATAAGAAATGACGCGGTCATTGGTTAATATTATTCCGAGAATCGAACCTACACATTGTTGTAATAAATGTTCGCTGTCAGTTTATGATTAAACTAGATTAATTGTGTTGAATGCTTTAATAAAATCGGTGTTGGATGCAATGGACTGATAGAAATTGCCCAAAATCATTACTTTTACCGATAAAAACTTTGAAAATTAAGCAGTTAATAACTGATGCATTCATTTCAAATTAACATTTCTACATTGACAGCACGGAAATTGACTATTTAGAACAAAATAGGACAATAATAGCACTAGATTTAAAAATCAGGTGAATTTATAGAACATTATTGTGATAAACATAATCAACAATCCCTTCGTTTCACTTTGT
>MJUU01014188.1:44622-58106 GCA_002080025.1 Modiolus philippinarum | reverse complement strand
CTCTCTTAGGTAAAAGCCAAAATAATAACATGAACAATAAAATATGTTAGAAGATATCATATGACCTTTAATTAAATATATGAAATGAGATATTCAAAATGCAAAACTACATTCAATCTCTTTTAGATTTGATAAATCAGAAGAATACTTAAAAAAGTTGTAACACTTTGTACAAAAAAAAATAATAAAAAAAAAGAAGAAAAATTAAAAAAGCCTATTGTTTTCAATAGCAAAAGGCTCTGAAGATAATTAATTGCTCCAAGAATTGGAAGGACCAATAATTGGAACAACGCTTTTATTGTTGATCTTCTTCATGACTTCAACAATGAGCTTTGATCGAAACTCAATGTTAGTTCAAGACTTACCTAACCCTAATTTGAGTGCAATTTCTTGCTAGATGTCGAACAACGCTATATCCAAGTCGGCTCTGGGATCTCTAACAAATATAGAATAACAATGTACATAATAAATGCCCATGTTATCCTCCGAGTTGAATTTTGTAGCGGATATTGAGACTTAATATCGGTATGTTAAGCTTCCATGTAGAGTCGATTCGGTAATACCGTACACCTTCGGACGCAACACTTCATTACTGGTACCTACGTTAATAAATGCTGATCACTTGTAATGAGGCCAGGTACTGGACATTCGTACATCATTATAATATAAGCAACACTGCTATTGACCACATGATAACTCCTTGGGATACCCGAAAAGGATGTTAATTGACAGAGGGAAATTCCGTACGCTTGGCGTCAAATTTCGTACACCTATGAGTGCAATTCCGTACATTCCGCTAATACCACAATATAACCAGTCACGAGTTCCATTTCAAGATCGTGTATGTGTTCATTACTAAAATCAACATTTAAAAGTATAAGAATATTCATATACCCTAGCTATAAATTAGAATTGCAAGAGAATCGGTGAACATTTCACGGTCGTGCCATGTGACATGCTTTATCCAGTCAACAATACAGGGCACCTGCTATAACTTCCGGTTGAGCATTTCTTCTTTTTATGTGTGTAAGTGTGTTTCACTTTTGTTGTTTGTTTTCAGTGTACAATATAATTCTAAAAGAATATACAATTATAGCCCGCTAAAATGGTGAATATTCAAAAATTGAATATCAACCACACTAGGATATTTCTCGAGGGAAATAACCTTGTTCGGGATGACAACTTTTTGATATTTACCGCCTCTGAGGGCCGTATTTGTTTCAATTTGCCGAATAAACACTTGATAAAAAAATCCATAGAATTATTCAATACATCGGCAAACTAATACCGAAGCGAAAACGGGGAAATTCTAAACGAAAAAAAATCCCCCAAAACATGGCAATTCAAAGAACATTATAAATTTAAAGTGTTATTCACCAGTGAATAATTAGAGTTGTACCATGAACGTTGTAAATTCGTAAAGGTCCCTTTACACGGTGATACAAGTCGCATGCGTCTTGAAGCATGCAGCATTTGCATCATGATACATTTACGTTTACACGGTGTGTTAAAGTCGCATGCGACCATGTTAACCTTTTCTGACCTTTCTTATACGGTTTTTATTGGTTAAAATAAAAAAGACGCATGAAACTTGTATCACGAAACAGAACATGTCAGTCCTATCCCATATTGTGTATCATGCAACTTCAAAAAGTCGCATGCTACACAAATACTACACAAAAAATGTATAGTTTACACGGTATTATTTGTATAATGCTTCAAGACGCATGCAACTTGTATCGCCGTGTAAATCGGCCTTAAGGTTATCCACCCAAAGTACTGATTAAAAGCAAAAGTATCACAATTCTTTTATATAATGTGACTGCCATTTAGCCAATAGAACGTCAAGGTGGTATACATGTACTTGGACTAGTGTGGGGACATATACATCGTCATTCCACTTAATTGTTTTCAAATAATATCCACTGAGTAATCCAGTCAGTGAAACATGACGATCAAAAGCTTAATTTGAGAGAAAATCGTCAATTGTGGATATTCAGAAGTCCAAATTGGCAATAGCATTAATGGAAGGCATTGGTTTTGGATGAAAAAAACTCAATTTTGGCCGTGTTAGTTCATGTTTTGCTAAGTAAGTCTCCATAAAATATTGTATTTTTTTACCCAAAACCTGGTCTTGCAGTTGCACTTTGTTTGATGTGTCTACGGTGACGGATCCAGGGGGTGGCTCGGGGGTCTGGCCCCCTTAGGGTGGAAAATATTTAAAATTCCTAAGGGTTTTTTCGGAAAATTAGGTTGCTGACCCCGTTATGGAAAAATTGTTGGTCCCCCATGACAGAAAGTCTGGATCCGCCATTGTTCTAGCTTCATAAGCTGATTTGCAATATTTTTAAAAAATGATTTTCAAGTATATGATCCAATCTCACACTGTAACGAATTTAGAAATATTGATTTATGCTGTCCAACCCACATTACTGAAAAAAAAGATTTTACATATTATATTTTTTGCTTGTTTGTTCCTTTATTTTAGACATACATGTATTTTCACATCAGCTCCCAGAGTTCTTTTTAGTATCCCGCCGCACATATAGTGGTGAGGTATTCTGTGATACCCTCAAGTCCTGTGTCCGTCCGTCCGCCCCCGAAGGTTTCCGATTGATAACTTGTCAACGAAGTAACAGTCTTCCGATTTTTTCTTTCATTTGCACCGATTTTTTCTTTCATTTGCGTTGCGACGATTTTTTCTTTCATTTGCAACGATTATTTTTTTTACTTGTTAATTTCGTGTAAAATACAGGTATTCATGTGATTTGTTCACACTATACTGATGAATTTTTAAAAAAATCTTACGCAAAAAGCTTACACGGATTAAAAGTAAAGTTCAAAGGGTGATAAAAACGAAAAAAAAAATATAAATGCAAGTGTTTAACTAAGTACAAATTTATACCACGGAACCTGTTGTGGCCCTGTCTTTACATGACGTATTGGTACCACACTGGTATCAGTAAGGTACAGTACCATACTAGACAGTTTATAGCCAGATTAAAACTATATTTTCAAGGTATTGTAGAATTTGTAAGTCTTTTGTTACAGTAGTTATTTATTGTTCTTCGTTAATCTCAACTGTTAAGCTACAACTTTTATCTTGGAATTTTGAACTTTTGCCATTTCAAAAATATATGTAAAAAAGTAACAAAATACCGAAAATGAAGTATATTTTAATTAAGTCATTCATACACTTTCGGTATACTGACACCGCTTATTTCCAGGTCAAACCAACATATCTACGTTTAATGAATAGTACATGTATTTTTCTTGTGTCATATGAAATAAAAATCGGCGCAAATGAAAAAATGAAATCGGTGCAAATAAAAAAATTGAAATTTATAAAATTGGCGCAAATGTCATACGCCCGCGTGATATTTACCAAAAAAGTCAAAGATCAAAGGGAAAAAAGAAAAGATCAAAGAAAATTCCAAAAGTTTTCTCAAAAATGCTTAATTTTCACGCATGTTGTGTGAGATTTAGAGAATCACGCAATTTGCATGATCTAGTTGGCAGGCGTGCATTAGTGTATTGAATTGTAACGCATGTTCGTAACAAGTAAGCAACACCATGAATTTTATGAATGCAAGTGCTTGTACGGAATAACCCCATCTTCATTTTGTAACATTTGCTATGGAGGCAAATTCCGTACATTGAGAAATGCATTTATTTTTCTCTTTTCATTTAGAAATAAACAAATATAATGGTGGTTATTATTTGTAAAAATATCTGGCATTGAAATAAACACAAGTATTTTTATATAGCTTATAGACCAACTCAATTTACCTGAATATTTTGAGTTATGAATGTAGGTTGTTGTCACGAAAACCTTGTTCAGAAATAGTTTTTGAAAAAGCCAGCCAAGAAAACTTTCCGGAAAACCGGAATAAACGAATGCGAAGGCATCTTTATGCTAAAAAAACACCCGAAATTCGGCGTTTATAAATTAATATTGACGGTACTTAAGGCATGAAACTATTGAACGGTGTACCATTATTTTAGAAATAATCTGGTTTATGAGGTGTACGGTAATTACCAGCATGTACGATATTACCCGGATTGACTCTACCTAGAACCCTGCTGTGGGCAATAGTAAAACATATTGTTCAGGGGTTCCACAGATAATGTTGATATAAGCATTAACACTTTACAATAAATCCAAAACTATTTCCAAGTCGTTGAAAGTGTGGAAATGCCAGAGATCCTAGACCCTCTTACACAGTATAGGTCCCAATACCAAATTGAAGAAGGCAGGAATAGGTGGTACCTGAGAAAAACGTGACAGAAATTTTCAAGAATCAAGAAATATTTAAAATCCGTTAAACAAGCAGTAGACATGCGAGAAATCCAAAAACTCTGTTACACGGTATACGTCATTATACTGATACCCCCATGCTAAATTTCAGAAGAACAAAATAAAAATGTATAGTTGGCCACGATTAAAAAGTAAAAAATACAAAAATATACAAATTAAAAAAACACATAAAAATGACAAAAATGCTAGACAATGATGCAGGTGTTAATTTCATCAACATCCGGTCGCACTATTTCTAGAAACTGACACGAGACATTTACATGATTGACCAATCGCCAACTGAGATCAAGTTTCCAAAAATGTTGATTATTAATTTCATCTTACATCATCTGGGAAGTTTTTATTTTGAACAAGAATTAGAGAAGTTTCATTTTACTAGCGTATGTGACAGAGAATTTCGATTTCCAGTCCTCTCTTTTTCGGATTGGTGCAATTTTTGCACTTTATACAGTCTTGGTACTCCCACGTTATATGGTATAATGACATTTTCACTTAGTTTTGGAATTACACCATTTTCTAACCAACAGTAAACACAGAAAGAAAACCGTCAGTGACAGGTGCAATAAACTGTAAATGACAAATAAAAATTTAACTGTATGTAACAGCAAACGCGTGAAATTTCCCGCCTTTAATTTAACTCTACCTTGCAGCACCATCGGAAGTATTTGTACTGTCAATTAAAACGAAAATTACAAGAGACACAGGACAAAATTATAGATAATTGGATAAAGCCGTCAAAGTAATGCATCTTTGATGAATTTCATTATACAAGTAATTGCATTAGTTATCTCAATAGGGTTTAAGAATTAAAACTTCAGTCCATTCATCACCTCAGTGGTATTTCCGGTATAACCATTGGAAACAAAATTCTTTTATTTCGAATTTTGAAACTTTTAATGTAGTAATCAGTAAACAAAATATTGATTTATTGTATTACCTCATTATTTGCAATATAAGAGACAGTCAACACAATAACTATTATCATAAATGAAATCAAAGGGACAACAGGAAACACCTACAATGGCTGAAAATTATAATTACATGCCACAATCTGCTAGGGAACTACACAGGAAAAACATAAATGAAACAATGGAAGATGGAGTTATGAACATGAGACAAAGTCTCTGCACAAACAGTAAAACCAAGCAATGGACGCTTTTATTGTTGTTCTTTTTCTTGAAGTCACCACGGGGCCTTCAGCAGTGAGATTAAGTCATAGCTTATAGTAAACAATAATAAGATATGGAGTAAATGCACATACGGCTAAGTCTCTACAAATACATGGTAAAATCAAGCAAAGCAAGTAAGTTCAAGACGGTTCCTATAACCTGTTGGAATGGCATTCCTTGCTAGATGTCAAACATCATCCATGTATTTGTAGAGATGCATTAACTCTAGATCATTTTCACTGTTTGTTTAAATTAACCGATTTCAAAAAGGAAAACAAATAATATCACACATTTGATATTACATTGTGGCATGCGCCGTTTACAAAAAGAAAATGGGCGTAATAACAAAATTACCGTACTGAATATCCAAAGGGCAAAAGACTAAGCAGAAAAAAAATGTTTAAATGCCAAAAACAATCAGGTTTTCTACTATACTCTGCTCTTCATTTATATTAAGTATAAAATTTCAAAGAGGCTTGGACTAAACTGATGCTATAATATGTAAATAAAAAGATTGATAAAGTATTATGTATCCGGAGTTTTTATAAAACTAAGGACTCTCTCCTATGTGCAGAGCCGAGCAGAGCTTTATCCTTCGCTCATATTTTATATGGAAAAAGGCGCGTATGTTTTATTAACGATAAACGATATCGGTTCTTTATGAAAATGTGTTCTTTCCTATTCCTTTGATTTTGTCTGTATCTTGGGTTCCAAATTGCCAACTTTCTGTTATTGGTGTCAATCAAGCATATGAACCAGATCTTACTGAACAACACCCCTTCTTTGAAGAAAAAGGATCATTTCTTTAATAAGTCAATATTCAATATTCAATATAAATAAACAAGTTCGAAAACAATCACGACCCCGGATATTCGAATTTACTCCTTACCCTTGATGATGAAAAAATTTTTTTTTGGAAAAGTCTCTTGCAAAGAACTTACATTTTTGGTTATTATTCATTTTAATCATCCATTGGTGTTTGTGCTTAATCAAACTGCCGAGAAAACTCAATTTGCAACTTTTTGAATAGTTATTCAAAGAAAGTAGATCTTGAATTCGTATTCCTACACCTTTAAAACTATTTGTTTTAATTTTTTACATGATGTTCACATTATACACATCCATAAATCAGATCTTAATATACAGATGTGCTCTTCTAGCACACTTATTTGGGAAGGGGGCGGGGGGATAATTTATTACTGAGTAATTATTCCCCGTGATCATATAACTAAATACCGAAGTTAGTGTGAAATTTGATTCTGCATATGCGCATTTCGACAACTTATGTCTCTTCAGTGCAGATAAAATTAGTAATGTATTTATTGGTGTGTTTCCCCACACCCCGGGAATCTGCGGGAATCTCTTACAAGGTTTATTGTGTATGATGAAATTTTGACAGAATGTGTAGAAGGTATGTCCATTAAGAGATCTATGACATTGGGAATAGCGGTAAACAAAAATTACCGAACAGAATTGTCAAGAGCCCAATTACATGAAGCAAAGAGACAAAACAGGGAGAAACTAAATTTAAACTTATGAAAAATTGTCCAGGGAGGGTTGACGATGTCAAGTTAAAGTACAAAACATGTTAAAAAAATGAATTCGTTGTTTCTGACCTTTATTGCACAATCAAAGTTGTGGCAAAGAACAAGTTCGAGTACCACAGTTCATTCAACAAATACCACCATGAGAGACATGAGAAACCACATGAACTCCATAAGCAGG
This sequence comes from Modiolus philippinarum, assembly GCA_002080025.1. NCBI lineage: Eukaryota > Metazoa > Mollusca > Bivalvia > Mytilida > Modiolidae > Modiolus > Modiolus philippinarum. The sequence goes on along the minus strand of MJUU01014188.1, from coordinate 50,894 downwards.
GAGACCAGCAAGGAGACCATACATGCGTTGACAGGATAAGGTCTGATATGCATGAATCGCCAGTCATGTGAGAAATGATATGTCTGAAGTAAAAATAGCAGCATGGAACAAGTAAATTCAGAAAGTTGAGACGAAATAAAAGTGACAACAAAAGTCCGAATCGATCAAAGGAAGAGACCAGTAAGGAAAATCCGTATGAAATTCGACTGAATTAGGGAAACACAATCCAACACAGAAAATTTTTGGCAAGCCGTCATATTCCCGACTTGGAACGGGCATTTTATAATGTGCCCAGATTGTGTTAAATGTCAAAGCCATAATATTGTCAGGGGGCACTACACTATTTTAATACGCCAATGTTTGACAGACCTCGAAAATAGTAATAAAAAAGATTGCCTTTTAATTTGGAGTGACTCCAGCCAATTGATACAGGTTATAATCAGCAAGATCATAGAATATTTCTAGGTGAATGACGGAGAGCAAAGAACAATTGAAAAACCATGATTAAGTTGCGTACCAAGCTGAAACCGGTCGAATGAAATACGACCAAATATCGAAAATTCTCTGTTGCGACTATGTACAAAATTAACCGGAACGTTTCAATTCAATTTTATTTTCTTATTTGACATACAACATATGGTTTAAATGTATCTATCTTTTCGTGTTGGTGATCTGTTAATGGAATAACAAGTTCCCGCACCTTGGAAAATTCATTTCTATTTTATGTGAATTTTTGAAATCCCGAAATTAAAAATACGAGTCAATGGGAGGCCGAATTAGTGGTGTGCCTCCTGTCAAAACCTAGAATTTTTCTCACATAGGTAAAATGTTTTTTTCGTTCGATGTACAAGCCTTGTCTCATACAGGTAAAATGTTTTTGTCGCTCAGTGCACAAATCACACTAAAGTGGCAAAAAGAGAAACATCAAGGAAGAAGCCAAAACTTAAACAAAAATTGGAAATAGGAACTGAATATTTATCAATCAAATCTGGATATCGTGCAATAAATTTCTTCAGAAAAACTATTTATCTGCATTTCTCGAAGCCCTGATTTAAAAGTTTACGAATTAAACATCTGTGTCGTTTCAAAAAATCTTGATAGTGACTACATGCTCTAGCGTAACGGATTAATTTAGAAATAATTCATGGCAGGTATATGGTTATTGGAAATTTAACCATGGGCTGGGCCTTTATATTCGAATTTAACCCTGAGCGTTATTTCGATTCTAATATGACAGAAAACGGACTTTTCCATTCTGAAGCGACCTTAGAGAAGGCGGATTTCCCGTTTCCATTGCTGTCTGTGTCTATGACGTCACAATACACAATCTGACGTTTTCAAACAGATGCAAGTTCAAAATCCAAATCGAAAGCAAAACAATACACATTAACGTGTCTGAATGACATGATTAAGTTATAAAATATGCTCATTATTTATTTCCTTCGCAAAGTAAGACAAACAAAATCAAAAACATGCTTGTTTTTCATCCCTTTTACTCTTATTCCGATATCATTTGCGCATGTGCGAAATATATGGTTATCGAGTATTATACTGGTTGACGATTAACTAGAGCCATGTTAGAATTGAGAAATATATACTCCATACGATGGGGAAGACGGAATATTACAGTCGAGGTGTGGAAAGTTTACAACATCAAAATTGAAATCGTCTCTTTTTTCATAAATTCGTGTGCTGAGGTTGCCACTGTCGTCAAGTAAATCTAAAAACGAAACAGAATGGTCAGTGTCTGTAGTCTCCTTTATTTCAAGTTCTGGGGGATATATTAATGGAATATAGTCGGCAAAGTTACTATTATTAAGCGACAATACATCATCAATGTATCTGTATGAGTAATTAAAGGATCTAGCCTCTTTAATTTTAAACGAGTAAATGCTAGATCTGGACAAATGTGAAAGCGTCAGTCGCAATATGCGAGATTATTGCATTGAATTGGTCAACCAAATCGATTGCGACCACAGAACTTGAGAAGTGTTATTCATGCATTCCACTTTCAAACGCAACAATGTCTACTGTCCTTGAAAAGTGTTTTAGTAAAATTACAATTAATGCCATACACATACGAGTCTGTTTAAAATCCGTCAAAATGACATAAAAGTTTTGCATCAGTTGGCAAGATGGTATCCTAAAAAAATTGTCCCTTGAATTCATTTATTGCCTTGCAATACAATACACTTATGGTCGGCTGTTTCGTTTTTTGGAAAGGAAAAGGCTCTATGACTTCTTGTCACAGAAGGAATCGACATTAAAAATTGAAAGGCATTGCAGAAAATTAATTAACAAAAGTAAAGATAAATAAGTTTGAAAAATGTAGACTTGAACGCAACAGATTAAAGACTTATGACAAGAGCTGCACTTCTCAGCCAATGACTTTTAAGATCGAAAACCTGAATTTGAGGAATAAAAATACACAACAAAAGTAAAAAATAGAAGAGAAAAGGAAACATAATAACAACTTCAATTTAAGCATCTAAAGTAGCTAAATACGAACTTTATTATCACTACAAGAGAAGATCACAAGTCGTTTTGTTCATTTGTTGCACTTCTTTGAGTTAACGAGGAAGAAGTAATATCCTTTAATTGTATTAGTTTCTTAAAAAAACATAATCTTTAAGCTGAAAAAGAATAAAATAAAACAGGCACTGCCAGTACAGCCACACTAAGCAGTGGGAAGTCCTCTATATAAATCATAATCAACACCAACAATCATGTATCTTTCAAGACTTTTGGCTGATCCTGAAATTGTCTTTCCCACCTTCTCGAAAGACGAATTATGTAGTCTACTGGTAGTTACATAATGAGTTTGTGATGAGATTTGTTAAGAAAGAAAGATAAGTCTAAAAAGGTCATATCTATGGGAAAAGGACAGAGGCGGAAGAAGTTATAGTGGTAACAGCAATAACCAAAGCTCCGAAGGAGCTGAAACTCAAAACCGCTAGAACTCTACATACGACACGAAATTCGTAGTCATCCAAAGAACTACTGTGGAAAATTACTACTAATTACTACTATGGAAAATTACTAATTTACATGTTTTATAGGGAAATTAGAGAACTGATTCGACCACTGACGCGAACAGAAAGTACATTTTATGTGAAAGTGAATATCAAAAGCTCAAATCCGTGAAATATAATCGAAAGGGATGATTTTCGCATGGGTGTCCAGTTTAAAATGTTAAATCCGTGCTATATAGAGGTTAATAAATACATTCGAAGTTACCCAAAAGAAATCAAACATATGCTACATGAAAATGTCTAATTTATATGCTTTATATACAATCAAAGAACTGATTAAAAAAACTCGAACAGAACGTAAAAGTTAAATAGGTTTTCAGTAATACGTGAAAATACTTGAAAGGGATGATTTTCGTATAAATGTCTGTAAAAATTCTTCTTTCATCTTTTTATGGTGAGCAGGCGCACAGGAAAGGCAAGGCGTCACAGGTGTTATGTATTTTTACAGGTGAATGTCGCTGAATTTATAAAATATAATGTCGCTGAATTGATATGCTTTTTGTCGCTGAAATGATAATGTCGCTGAAATTCCCCGCCCTTGACGATTTCACCCTTCTTTTCCAGTGGCAGTCAGAATTTCCCGTCCCATGGCCCTTTCCATACCCCAAAGTGATTATTTATTAACAAACTTGTTCTCGTCTTGATATAGCTGAAATATTGCTGAGTAGACTTTAACAATATTCAATCAATCAATCAATCAATCGCTGAAATGAAAAAAGGTTCGAAATGTCGCTGAATTTATCATCTCCGGTATAAAAACATGAATGAATGAATATTTATCTAAAATTACTTCTAACCATTGCTGTATCAATATCTGCTATAAATGTGTTATAACGGCTTTTGTCGCATTAAAAGACCCATTCACTACAGCAAATTGTTATAGATTCTCCATTATAACCGGTCAGTTTTCTGTGAATGTATTTTACTTGAATGGCTTAATGTCAGTATCTCGTCAAAATTAACTTCAAGATGATATACCACTGACCAAGGTCTAAATGTTAAACTCGTTAATCTGAATAAAGGAACATTTGTTGATTGTGATGGTGAAAATACAGAATCCAATACATATCTTTCATTGTAACTATCACTTACCCCGACCTTCTTGTATCCATGTAATTATTTGTATAAACGTTCATTAATTTAGACTGTCTATATCCAAAGGCCAGGTCAACTCGTGATTATTACGTACATATACCTCTAAGTCCTGTTTGAAATTAGTGTCTTTGAACCTGTATTATTTATGTTACATAATGTGACAAATCTTCATCAAATATTTTAGAAATAAGACATAATCCATCTGGGTGGTGGCAAGTACATAGCATCATCCTTTGACACTTCAGTGCAATATCTCCCTCTTCCTCGTCCTGTCCTTAGCTGAATTTGCTTTTCGTTCAGGTCTTTTGTTCTCTATCAGATTTTACAAATTTTTGTTTATTTAAATTACCGCTGGGCCGATTCCTCTGCTGGTGGACTGTTAGTCCCCGAGGGTATTTAACAACCCAGCAGTCAGTACTTCGAAGCTGACCCGAAAACTGATTTTATTTGGAAACTTGCACTAAATTTTAGAAATTTTTGCACAAAACTAAGAAGTATATTCCTGATGTATAGCTTCCTTTATCTGAATTTGGCTTTTCATTTAGATCCTATTGGTAACGTTTTGTCCATCAGATTTTACAAATTTTTGGTTTATGTCCTCCCCATTGTGATCTGCACTGAGGAGACATAAGTTGTCAAAATAGCCATAAACAGAAACTTAATTCATAGTAACTTTGGTATTTTGTTATTTATTACGACTGGGGATTTTGTCTACACTTAAGAAAAATAAGTTGTCGGAATTGTAGACTCTGAGTCTACATTTACATTGGTAACACCGTGGTTTCAAACATAATATCTTTAAAGCCAAATCATATTATTATGAATATTTTTATTCAAGTGTTAATTGTTGAATTATTGACTACAAAGCCAGTATACATGTGTCTTGTGCTCAACCAATATGTTACTGATGGCAAAGATATTATTTTGATCAGTGTCCAATATGATATCAGTAAAATCGAAAGATGAAAACAATAAATATGAGTGATAACACAGTAACATGAATCATATGGTATGTCTATAAAATGTAAATTGAGTAAAATCACATACATGTTATTTTCCTCTTGTGTTTCAAGGAGGTTTTATTGGAAAATGGACTTTACCTTCAAGTGGGCCTTAGGATATATACCAGCTGTATATGTTTTGCAAACAAATTGGATTATTGGTCAATAGAAGTTAAAATGAAATAGGTTGCAGATACCGATGATAAAACTTCACTTTAACTACCCTCCACCATTACTGCATTACAGGTATAATCTTCATCAAATACAAATTCCCCATCGCATGACAAAACAAGCTGTTAATATCATCATCATCCCCAACCCCCTACACATATACACAACAAAATTCAAACCCATATCGTGTGACAAATCAAGCTGATGATATCACCTCAACCCCCACAAACATACAAATATATCTAAACCTTGCATGAAAAAAACAAGCTGTCACAAAACCAAACGCACAAAGTCAAAACTTGAAGATCCCTCTGCAGTATGTAGAGAAAAAAAAACACAGCAAATGTAAATAAGAACCAATTGGTACCATAACAAGTGATATATAAAATTGTGGGTAAATTTATAAGGTTAATCATTGGATATCGCCACAGTATGACAACAATTTTGAATCACCATTTTTTAAAAGATAGATCTATAAACCCAAATTTATCAAAATCATTAATATGCAACTGACCTATTCCAGATCCTTGTAGAAAAATTGAGTATGGATTGAACTTTTTGGTTTATAAACATAGCTCTGTCCTTAGCTGAATTTTGGCTTTTCTATTTAGACGCTTTTGGTTATTTGTTCTCTTATCAGCTCTTACACGTTAATGGTCTTCCAAATGTTTTGGTTTAATCTGCATTGATGAGACATAGGTTGTCGAAATTCGCATATGCAGAAAATAAATTAACAGTAATGTCGATATTTTTTATTTATTACCACTGGTCCGATGCCTCTGCTGGTGGACTGTTAGTCACCGAGGGTTAGTCCCATAAGGTCTAAAGTTAAATTGTATTCGTACATGTTTGCCCTTTTTGTGTGGGATTGAAACAGAATTGGCAACCTTGGACAAGACTTCCAATAAATCACATTCTTTTACAGTTTAGTTTAATTAGAAATTTCAGCTGAAAGCACCAGCATATGGAGTTT
>MJUU01014188.1:24294-41344 GCA_002080025.1 Modiolus philippinarum | reverse complement strand
TGATACCTATAATTCAAATCTCCATAAATCGCCTTTGTGACCCAGATCATTTAGTATTTATAAAGAGTTCAGTTGACCAAGATTATTTTTTGAATATCTATAATTCAATTCTAAAATCCATAAATCGCCTCGGTGACATTGATCAGTACTTACAATGTGTAAAACGTATACTATATAAAAAGTTCAGTTAAGCCCGACATTTTAAATGTCCATAAATCGCCTCAGTGATACTGATCATTACATTGCTTTTCTTTAAACGTGGCAAGGACAATGATTTTGATAAAAATACATTTAACATATATTTTATTTTCAATTTTATTAATTACATTTAATTTTCTTATTTTTTTTCTCCTTTTACGGCTGAAAGAATGTTCAAATTAATAGTGTGAGACGCATACTCGAGAGAAATGAATGAAAACTACGATTTGAAGTGTTCATCCATACGAAAGGGGCACACTGCTGAACTCATTTATTCACTCCAATCGTTTGCTGTGATATGATTGAAAAACTTTTTAATATACTGATTATATAGGTTATAATTCAGAATGTAAAAACAAATAAATTAAAGTTAACTCGAAAGTACCTTATTTCATTTGCATAAATGCCGAAAAGTCACGGGTAATTTGCAATAATCCAGTTGCTTCAAAAATAGATAAGTTTTAATACAATATAATGCTAAAAGCAATAACATTTTGATTTTGCACCATATAACCCCCTTCGAAAGGTTATAATAAAGTAAAATTTTCAAAAAACAACAAAAATTAAATTGTATGGTCAGATTTAATGAAGCGTAAACCGAAGACTTAAAATCTACTTTTCCAATCATATTCATGCTAAATAGACATTAAATTTTAATTTCGCAACATATAAACTCCTTTGAAAGGTTATAATAAAGTAAAATTTTCAAAAACAACAAAAATTAAATTCTTTTGGTCATATTTAATGAAGCGTAAACCGAAGACTTAAAATCTACTTTTAAAATCATATTCATGCTAAATAGACATGCAACATATAGTTATAATTAAGTAAAATTTTCAAAACAATTGAATTGTTCAGGTCATTTATAATAATTAAATTTAAACCAAAGACTTAAAATCTACTTTTCAAATCATATTCATGCTAAATAGACATTAAATTTTAACATATAAACATATAAACTACTTCGAAAGGTTATTATAATGTAAAATTTTCCAGAAATTTGATTTGTTTTGATCATTTTTGACGATTAAGTTTAAACTGAAGACTTAAAACCTACTTTTCCAATCATATTCATGCTAAAAAGGCATTAAATTTTAACTTCGCAACATATGAACTCCTTTGAAAGGTTAAATAAAGTAAAATTTTCAAAAAAAAATGAATTGTATCTGCACTGAAGAGACATCAGTTGTCGAAATGCGCATATACAGAAAATAAATTCACAGTAACTTCGGTATTTAGTTATTTGGTAATTTTTATTAATTAAGTTTAAACCGAAGACTGAAAATCTACTTTTCCAATCATATTCATGCAAAAAAGACATTAAATTTTAACTTTGCAACATATAAACTCCTTCCAAAGGTTATTACTGAGTAAAATTTTCAAAAAAATTGAATTGTTTTGGTCATTTTTAATGATTAAGTTTAAACCGAAGACTTAAAATCTACTTTTCAAATCATATTCATGCTAAAAAGGCAATAAATTTTAACTTCTCAACCTATAGACTCTTTCAAAAGGTTATACTGATATAAAATTTTCAAAAAAAATGAATTGTTTTGGTCATTTTTATTAATTTAGTTTAAACCTAAGACTAAAAATCTACTTTTCCAATCATATTAATTCAAAACAGACATTAAATTTTAACTTTGGTACATATAAACTCCTGCCAAAGGTTATTATTGAGTAAAATTTTCAAAAATTTGGAATTGTTTTGGTCATTTTTAATGATTAAGTTAAAACCGAAGACTTAAAATCTACTTTTCCAATCATATTTATGGTAAAAAAACATTAAATTTAAACTCAACATATAAACTCCTTCAAAAGGTTATAATAAAGTAAATTTTAGAAAAAAATGAATTGTTTTGGTCATTTTTGATAATTAAGTTTAAACCGAAGACTTCAAATCTACTTTTCCAATCATATTCATGCTACAAAGGCATTAAATTTTAACTTCGCAACATATAAACTCCGTCGAAAGGTTATAATAAAGTATAATTTTCATAAAATTTGAATTGTTTTCGTCATTTTTAATAATTAAGGTTAAACCGAAGACTTAAAATATACTTTTCCAATCATATTTATGCTAAAAAGAAATTAAATTCTAATTTCGCAACATATAAACCCCTTTGAAAGGTTATTATTAAGTAAAATTTGCAGAAAAATTGAATTGTTTTGGTCATTTTTAATGATTAAGTTTATACTTAAGACTTACGGATATTACGTAGAATTATCAAAAATCTGAATAGTTTTGACCATTTTCAAGGATTCAGTTTATCCCGAAGACTAAAAATCTTACTTTTCCAACCTTATTCATGCTAAAAGTCATTAAATTTTGGACTACGCAATATATAAATGTTTCATAATGCAATATTCGTTTTTATACAATATATAAGGCAGAGATAAAGGGGGTAAAACTGAATGGTTGTCACATTTCAGAATGTAAGAATAAGGCTGATATATTAAGTTCGCTTTACTTCGGTATTTATAGTTATTATTTAAGTTAATTATTAAAGTTTTTTTCTTTCAACTACTTTTGTTTTTTGTATAACTTTTTCCAAGCATACACAATACATGTTCAGTTACATATTTAAATAGTTTCTCAAACTATTCAAAGCACTATTGAAGCGTTCCCATGATATTAAAGGTATCATGTGCGCAATTATTGACTTTCGAACAGGGATCCAGTTTTGAACCCAAAGCTGTATTCAGTATTAAGCACTACAACTCCTACGATTGGTGGATAACAAAATTAAATGTTTTNAAATAAAATACTATGTCATGTTACAATTCGGTTTATAGCAAATCTGATTTCAACAATGTAACCCAGAGGTGATAATTTGACCTTTTATGGGATCTGGTCGACACAAAAATATTTTATTATTTTCAATATACCCCTTTTTGAGCCTCAATTTACACCAAGAAACGCCGCATGACCCCCATTTTTTATTTTGGAATTCGAAAGATCTGTATGAGTACTTGTCATTTTCAGGACCCACGGGATGAAAAAAAGCCTTCGTCTATTTTTAGTTTATCGCTAAACAGAGGAACCCCCTATGGAAAATGCATTGTAAATAATTGCGCACTTGTAACCTATAGCAAAAATGTGGTTTTCACGTTTTTCTACATTGTAATGTATTGCATGGTACTAGAACACTGAATTTCAAATAAATTTACAATTTTGACCGAATGAAAGTTTGTGCATATCGTATTTCCGGATTTATAGTCTGTTTCTTCATGTATGGTAAAAATCACTAGAAAAGGGGGGTAGGCTTCGGTGAAAGTTGATAATTTTTAGTTTACAGAAGTAGATTGCGTATATGCCTGTTGTATCGCTTCAGAACAAATGTGAGAAGCTTTAGCAGTGTATTTTTTATTTTTAATTGCATTTATTTATGAAAAAAAAAGCATATTTTCAAAATTAATTTTTTGGTAAAAATCTCAAAAATTTAGAAGCACTTGAAACTTCACGTTTTGCCTAATATGGCAAATAGTAAGGTAAAAGTTTTTGGCATGGTGTTCATCATTCTAAGTGGCGTGTCATTGATTTTAGTCAAACTGATAGGTATTTATGCTATTTCTATGGCTATAGTCTATTTCAAATAAGCTCTTCTTGAGAAAATTGGCCGATTTATTATTTCAGCTTCCAAACATGAGTACACTATAATAAAATTTAACGACTTTGGTACCAATATGGATGACCTTCTACAATCTGCATATGATCGCGGCTTCAATTTCATTTTCATTCAGTATGTAATAGAATGACGCCGAAATATCTTCAAAATGAGAAATTTTTTCTGCATTTTTCGTACAGGGGGTGACCTCTGAGAAATATAGCTCTGAAAATCATAAGAGGTGACCCATTTATGAAATCCCGTCAAATGATGTTGTTTGGTGTGTGGCTTGCTAAAAATGTAGGACATGTCACGTTTTGAGGTTTGTTAATATATGCTATAGGTATCATGTGCGCAATTATTGACTTTCGAACAGGGATCCAGTTTTGAACCCAAAGCTGTATTCAGTATTAAGCACTACAACTCCTACGATTGGTGGATAACAAAATTAAATGTTATATTCAAATAAAATACTATGTCATGTTACAATTCGGTTTATAGCAAATCTGATTTCAACAATGTAACCCAGAGGTGATAATTTGACCTTTTATGGGATCTGCTCGACATAAAAATATTTTATTATTTTCAATATACCCCTTTTTGAGCCTCAATTTACACCAAGAATCGCCACATGACCCCCCATTTTTTATTTTGGAATTCGAAAGATCTGTATGAGTACTTGTCATTTTCAGGACCCACGGAATGAAAAAAAGCCCTTGTCTATTTTAGTTTATCGCTAAACAGGGGAACCCCCCCATTTGGAAAATGCATTGTAAATAAAGTAACCTATAACATTTATTGAATTCTTTGTCTTTGAAGCGTTTAAAGAAACACAGGTAAATCAAATCAAATTAAATATTTTATTGATATAAAGTCCAATAAAGGACTGTAATCAGCAACAAAACAATTATAAACAAAACACAAAATATACAACATAGCGCAAATCTGCACAGAGAAAGATGACATCACGACTGAGGATTAACCAGTTTAATATGACAGATCAATATATATGGTAATCTTACAACACATACATAGGAAACAGTCAATTATAATTTAATCTCTTTTCATACATATTATTAATACCTTGAATACATATTTTATTTATATCATAGTCATTAGAGCTAAAAATGAATTTGAATTTATTCCAGTCTGACATGTTTTCAAAAGATGGTACAATTTCGGTCAGTTTAGAGAAAAAAATCGTTTCTAGAATCGGACAACTGTGGACATTTAATTGAAAAATGAAATACATCCTCTATTCCCGTTTTACAAAGAGGGCACAATCTATCTTCAAGTTTAATATTTTGGTGACGTCCCTTTTCAATGAGTAATTTACTGTTGCTTACTCTAATTCTAGTAAAATTTGATATTAATTTTTTATCTATTCCTGTTAATAAATAATCTTCCAGTGAGTATTTACTTTTTATTTCCCTATATGTTCTTAACTTATTGCCGTTGATGTTATTACTATCACAAAATATATTTTTTCTCCAGTAATTTATAAAACTATTGCAAAATTTCTTATTCATTGCAAATATAAGTCTACTTTTAGAAAATGTATTCTGATTCTCCCAAATATGCTGAAAACCAGATTTTGAGAAAACTTGCTTAAGTTTTGAAGCATAACTATTATTCAGTTTTAAATTATCTTTGTAGGCACAATGTATTAAGCTATCATCTTTGACATTAACTAAATGGTTCCAGTATCCTACAGATAACTTAAGCGCATCAACAGCAATAGGCATTAAACCCAGTTCAGACAGAATTGCTAAATTAACTGCACTCTTGCCAACCCCCAATAGATACTTTGCAAATTTTAACTGTACTTTGACAGGTAAAAATAGCATGTATCTAGATTCTAATTCAGCCCTTTCTCTGATCAAAAAATCTAAACTCCAAATTTCACTGCAATACAATAATATTGGTTTAACAAAGGAGTCAAAAAGTTTCAAATGAGGTATGATATTTATATTGTCAGAGTACAAAGTTTTTCTATTACTAAATATCGCCTTACGTGCTTTTTTGTCCAATTCTTCAACCGCATAACTAAATGTACCAGACGGCTTAAATAAAATATTCATTTGTATATTCTACTTCTTTATCACCATAGGTAAACCTTCTTGTTTTTAAAATTCGACCAGATTTATCAAAAATCATTATTTTAGTTTTGTTTATATTAACTTGAAGATTCCAACCATCACAATAAATTTCAAGTTTATCTAAACATCTTTGTAGCCCCTCTGAGGATTCAGATAGTAGCACTAGGTCACCCGCATATAACAGGCAAGATATTTGTTTATTATGTAATAGTAGTTGACAGCATGATGCATCAAATAATTGTGTCAAGTCATTCATATATATATTAGATAAAGAAGGGCTTAGTATTCAACCTTGTTTAACACCAACCTGTGATGTAAAGTAATCAGTTTCACCATCATCTAGTTTTATTGCATATTTTACATCTTTATACATATTTTTCAAAATATTGTAAAATTGGCCATTAATACCACATTTTGCTAATTTAAATAATAAAGCTTCTCTATTCACTGTATCGAAAGCTTTTCTCAGATCCACAAAGCAGGCATATAGACGTTTTGAAGATTTGAAACTTTTATCTATTAACGTATTTAATGTCAATATATGGTCACTTAATTTTTTTATCTTGTTCTACTACCTTTCTTTAAACCGATTTGTTCAGGATAAATAGTTTTATTTGATTCTAAAAATTTATCAAGTCTGTTATGAAGAATTTTGGAGAAAAATTTGCTCATACAGCTAGATAATGCTAAGCCTCTATAGTCTATAGGGTTGTTGAAACAACCCCCTTTAAAGATTGGTTTTATATAGTTATCCCTCCATATTGAAGGATATCTCTGCGAGTTGAAAACTAAATTAAATCAGGTAATGATCAGTGTCGTGGGGGCGATTTATGGATATTTAAAAAGTCGAGTTCAATTGAACTCTTTATATAATATATTTTTACTTTGTGAGAACTGATAAGTGTCACAGAGGCGATTTATGGATATTAGAATTGAATTATAGATATAAAAAATAATCTTCATTTCATATATATTAATTAATACGATTACTGATCAGTGTCGAGGCGATTTATGGATATAAGAATTGAATTATAGATATTAAAAAATAATCTTCATTTAATATATATTAATTAATACGATTACTGATCAGTGTCACAGGGGCGATTTATGGAGATTTTGTTTTATAGATATCAATAAATCGAATTATAGAGATTTGAATTATAGATATCAATAAATCGAATTATAGAGATTTTAATTATAGATATCAATAAATCGAATTATGGAGATTTGAATTATAGATATCAATAAATCGAATTATGGATATTTGAATTATAGATATTAAAAAATGAATTATGGATATTAATAATTCGCACTATTTATTAATATCTATGAATGATTTATTGATATTTAAAAGTGATTTATAGATATCTATAAATCATTTATTAATATCTATAATTCATTTATAGATATCAATAAATAGGGAATAAATTCCACAACGGCTTTCCATATTCAGAGATTAATTAAACCAATCAAAGTCTTTTATTCTGTTTATCGCTTATACTTTTATTATCTTTTTATTCAACTTTTGTTATTTTTATTTATTATATGTATTTTTATATTACAAGTTAAAAATCAGATAGAGTTGTGCTTTCGACCGTTTTGCATTAGAGTGTACAGTAATATCTACTAACTCTCATTGTAATTTTGGAGAAGTTTCTTCCGTAGTGCGACAGTGCTTACCAGCAGGATTGGTTCCTAAAATTAGCAGTCTGTTTAGAGCACTACTTGACCAATCTTTCCAAATCACATTTGCTTATTCAAGATAGTTGCCTTGTAGTTAGTACTCTACCTGTACTGTATATGTTTATGTTATAGGGAAACTGGATAAAGACAGGAGAAGTTTGGGGTAAAAAAAACAGGTTTAACCATACCGCTTGCGTTGCTAGTTTTCCTAGTCCGCTATCCAGAGTTCCTGTCGTCGTTGGCGTTATTTTGTTGTTGTTGTTGAGTTCTTATGGCTTGTGATTGAAATTTATTTTCTTTTCAATTTTTATCAAAACATTTTCAATTCAAACCAAATAGTTGTATTTTCATTGTAACTGAATCAATCAAGTGACACGATTTTCTTATCGGTTTTATTATTATTTTTGTATAATTATAGTTTATTGAACCAGCTTATGTACAGATTTTATTTTGAATACATCATAGTGAAATGAATCAAATGATGTGTAGATTTTATTTGTTTCCGTCATTGTTTATTGAATCAGCTGAATTGTAGTTCTCATCCAGTAATACTCGAATCATTAAAAGTCAAACAGAACACCACACGTCCAAATAACTAAATAACCCTTTATGTCATATCATCACGAGTTAGTCACGATTCATCCTATAGATTTTCAAGATATTCAATTATTTATTAAAAAAAGACTTTGTTAATAAATTACAGAAAGTATTCTTTCAATCAAGATCAGAGAACATACTGGTATGTATGTTTAAACGCTTGAAAAACTAGATTTTGAAATACAATAACTCAAAATATTTTGCTTGGAATCGTTTTTAAAAGTTATAATAGTCTAAATTTGTAATCACAATATTGAAAGGTATATACCCCGCTCCATAATATTAAAATTTCAGCCTACATTTAAAATCTTCCAAGAGATTACAAAAACAGGATAACAGTAAAAACCTAAAATGGCCAGGAACTCTAATGGCTATAATAGTCAGAGAAACCGCATCTATACTTTGACAAAAACCCACATGAGTCCCTTCTAATCAATTAACTTCGGTCTCAAAATAAGCCCGATATCTCAATGTTCAAACAGGTGAATCATTTATTTGATTACGACATATATTCATAAATTTGCAAGAATTCAAATTTATATATAGATTCTAAAAGGTCTATTTTCATACATGTTCCCAGCTCTGATATAATGAATTGGTGGTTTGATACCTTATTGATTGGAAGCGAATTGAAATCAGTAATTGGGAATGTTGTGAAGTTAAGTGTTACAATTTAATAATATGAATATGAGAATCAAATGAAAATATTTCAGAATTCCTTGAGGGGTGCGACTGGACGGTGGGTCGACAGGGTAAATGTCTGTTGCTGTGCATTTATCTCCCGTCATTTGAGAAATGAAATGTACAAAGTTAAATAGTAACCAGGAAAAATTCAAGCCTGATAGGCTAGATGAAACGAGTGATGCCAGATCTTTTATAATGAAACACGTCAGTCGCAAGTTTGCGAGACTGTTGCATTGTCATCATACTCGTAGTGGCGACTTCAAAACTAAAGGAGTGAACTTCCTCTTCGCCGTGGACGATTTTCTGGTTGGTAATAACATCTTTCGGTGAAGTCCTCCTTTTGAGGGGATACTTCTGTTTTGGAGGATGCTCTAGATTGTTTAAACTGTGATACATTTATGCCGTTTTGTGAGTGCAGAAGGGATGTTACGCACTGGAAAATTATGAAAAGAAAATTTGAAATCATCAAGCTTGTCATGAATTTTAGTCATCTATCTCTCAATTTCATAAAGAATATATAAATATGATGCCGACTTAATGGTGTCTGTAGTGTCTTAAATTTTCAGTCGACCGGCACGAAAACGAAGGAAAAAATGATCAAACTTGTTAAACTTTTTTGTAGGCAAACATTGTATAAATTTTAACCGAAGAAAATAACATAAAATTGCTGCATTCTACACAGGACTACAAAAAAAGAAGAAAAAAAAAAATAAAATCAAATAGATGTGTGACAACGACTTTGGGCTCATGGGCTGTCTTGCGTTTTGGGACATCAAAACAACCTAAAAAACTCTTAAATGATAAAAATCAGGAACTATGCATGGAATATGATCATGTCTCTTATTTTTGTTCTGTTACGAGTTTGCGCCTAGTGTACTTTGTTGTCTAATTCTTGAAGTGTCCCACGAGTTTCACATCTGTTTCACTACAATGGAACATATTTTCAATCTGTTTGTAATAATAGATTGCATTTGAAGTTGTTCATCTGTAAAGAATTAATGGAGGATAAGGTTGTGCAAATGAAGTGATCCCTTACAAAACATAAGTGCATATGTCAATACTTTTTAGTTATTTATGCCTCATTTTCTTCTTTTGAACGATTTTTCACATTGTTTATATGCTTTCTTCAGATTGCACAGTTTTTGCTATCGATCAACACTATATCATAATTTAATTTTGTGTATCGTTTGCATACCACATTAAGTATATTGTATAAATAAAGCCACTCAGACACAAACTGATTGTTTTGTTTTTATTCAAAATGAATGTTTCTAGCTTTCAATTACCAGATTTCCTATGTAAAACAATAGAATGTTTACCCTGCTTCTTCTGTTGTATGTTAGAATGTTTACTTCTATCTGTCATCATGTTGCATTTGTTGGACGATACACAGACTGCATATATTTCATCAATAGTGAAAGATATAGATCTGAAATTTTGTATGATTATGCCACTTTTAGAACTATTGAATTGCTACGTTTTGTTCACCGACTTGTAGCATTATATCCCGGGCATTATAGACTAATTTTTCGTCGCAGTTTTCTCGGTAACGGTAAATGATACAAACCGTAAATTTTGTTTCACAAGCTTCGATGATCATGCCATATCGTGGGATACATTTTCAGACCTACCGCATTACTACTTCCTATTTACCGACTTGTAGCCATTATATACAGTATTTTTTTTTTCAAAATTTTCTCTGTAACGCTGAATGCTCTGAAATTTGTCACAAGCTTTGTGTGATAATTCCATATTGTGGCATGCATTTTCAGACCTGTCTGTGTACTACTTTCTGTTTACCGACTTAGTCACTTGTAGCATTATAGAATAATTATTCGTCACAGCTTTTCTCTGTAATGGTAAATGATACATTTTAGAAAAAAAAGATTGTCCCAAGCTTAATCATGTCATATTGTGCGACCTATCGCAATGTGTGTATTTTTTCCTGTTCACCGACTTAGCAGGAAGAGTAATTTTCGTCACAATCTTCCCTCCAGTATTATGTGATACGGATGTGAAATTTTGTCACGAGCTTTAAATGATCATGCCATATCCTGGGATGTGTTTTCAGACCTATTGTGATATTACATCCTGTTTACCGACTCAGCATTGTAGTGGAACAATTGTTCCAATTATTATATTTTCTGTTTTATCAATCAAGAAGGCTAAATATCCCGTTACGGCCCATTTTTCCCCGTTTCTAGTGGCAATCAGGAAAAGTTGCCCCGATTGTTTCTTCATTTCTTTGCTGTATTTTATGGGTTGATTTACTTGATTTTTCTCACTGAACGTTGAGATCTGATTTATTAATCAATCATTTGAGATGTTTTAATCATTGTACGTCAAAGATTTTTTTACCTGTGTTTTGTTTGTACACGCAACGACAAAGACTTTTTACTATCGTCGCGAAAGATAAAAACGCTAGGCTTTGAAAGTGAACAATTGAGATAGTCAGTCTTCTCAATCAATCGATATATAGCTTTTCAAACGCGAATCTGTAGAGTTAGGTGTAAACGTAGACATCCCACCGTAACTTTACCTTGTAAATTTCTTCTAAATTACGTACACATTACGTATAATTGGATTCAGGTTGCATCTCTCCGTGAATCAAACGGATTTGGACTGGTATTAACAGCCAGTAGTCAGTCACACACTGGAATAGTTTGGTACCAGCCAATTTCAGATTCTACTTGAGATACAAAAGATTAAGCTAGCTGGAGCCGGTCCAGCATAAGTATTATACAATATTTTTTTCTGTAATGGTCAAGTGATACAAATATGAAATTTTACTGGAAGCTTTGTTTAATGATGCCATGTCGTAGGATTTGTTTTCAGACCACTCCAGATACTAACCGACTTAGTATCTTTTTTCAATTATAGCCATATTTTGAAAATTTTCGTCTAGGATTCGCCAGCTTGTGTATGTAGCAATGATTTAATATTTGATCTGATGCTTTTAATAGATGGTGAGTTGTACCTTGTCTCCCCTTTTCAAGTCCACAAATTATCTACTTCCTGATTGCGGATAATTTAAACATATTTCTTGATTTTTTTCTTGATGATTATATTACTGTATCCATACTTATATTGTGTCCACACTTGTACTTTGTTGACATTTGTATTGTGTCCACACACACTTTAATTTGCATTTTCAATATTGATCCAGGGTTCAATGCAGGGGGTATAACTGGTTGCCATTCGGCGACAGCTCATGTTGAGGTCAAAGTAAGATTATTTCCACTTTTGTGCTAACAAATAGTTGGGAATTGAGTTATCTCGCTTAAGCCACATCTGAGCTATTTTGTCCAGGATTTGACCAAATCAATGCAACACACTGGTATATGAACTTGTATGAACATTTTCTTATTGAGTAAATTTTTAATTCAAGACGTGTTTGCTCCAATGGATTTTGAATGCAAAAATCTTCAGTCTCTATAATCAAATACAAAAATATAAATTCAGTTTATATAGTTAAAAAAGACATAAGCAAGATAGAATAAACTGCACCAAAAACGCTTTAAATAATTGCCATACAATTTCACAACATTAACGTTTGGAATAAACGTTGAGGATAGACATTAAATATTTAATTGCCTAATACTGCATTGTTACAGAATATAACTATAAAATCACTGATCTAATGTTTTGTATGTTATTATTTACAAAGATATTCAAAATATTGTAAGAAAATCTGATAAATGATGCAGGAAGAGGAATTCCTTCATATACAGTTTTAAAACAGATGGTGGTACAATAAGTATTTCCCAGTGTAGCAAATTGTCATTAAAATCTTTAATCAAACTGTAAATCATCAAGAGTGTATATGACGCTCCCTACTGTTACTTTAAATCTATCAAGCAATTAAGGAGGTTAAATTTGAAGCTTAGATTTAATGTCTTAAGTAAGCACCAGAATTACTTGGAAATGGCATGTCACTGATTTAGCTGATTTTAATTTTATATGTTGCAAATAAACACAAGAGTCACAAAAGTAGTGTTAGTTTGCAATCATTGACCTCCGTTGCCATGGTAACCACGACTCCTATTTTGGGCCATATTCAATAATCAGTAAAAACCCTAAAATATGCACTATTGAAATCCATTTTTTTCAAGGAATATAAACGCATTTCATATATAACTTTTTATGATGTTAATTTAGAGCACTATTGACCATCTCAAAATCAGGTTCATCTTTGTTCCTTTGCTTGTTTTTTACCATGTATTTGTAGAGACTTTGTCTCATGTGCATTTACTCCATATCCTTTTATTCACCATCAACACTTTGCAAAAATATGATGTCATAACGAGGCTATCGAATATATCAAGAGATTGGTCTTTTTTTCAATGAAAATTTTTGACAAAATTATGGTTATTTTGTCACTTTTCAGTGTCAGTTTTCAGGAAAGGCACCAACTGCATATACTTTAATGTTAACATTGTCATACACAGCTAGTTTAGTTGTTCACAAAAATATAAAAATCTCAGTGGGGTAAGAATAAGTATCCTAGAAGATCAATGTTAAAGTTGAGTTACCATGGTACCAAGGCAAAATTGGCCATTTCTATTAAAACTGTATAACTATGTAATTACCACTTACCAGACCCTAGATATCCATACTGTTCCTCATATACAGCATCAAGGCTCAGTCTAATATGTGATAACCTTGGAATGATTTCAATGTCATTTACCTAGTCTTCAAGGTCACTTAGAAAAAACGATTTTTTTAATTGATCCTTTTGAAAAGCTCAATTTTCATTTGACGTTGACGATGAGAACATTGACCTTGAAATCATTTCAAGGTTATGATAAGTTTGAAGGATATCTAATCAGAGATATAATGAATAGTTATTTGATCTAAGCTCCTACATACACTTAAGTCATAGCTATTCAGTTTTCTACAGAAATTGCTATTTTTGTCCTGTTTCCGTGGTAACCAACTTTGACATTAAATTTCTATGACACCTATTTCTACCCAACTGAGATTTTTATATATTTTGAAAACCTTGCCTAGCTCTAAAGGATAATTGTCCTATAGAGTATATTCAGTTGGTGCCTTTTCTAAAAATTGAAGCTGAAAAGTGACAAAATTGGCATAATTTTGTTGAAAATTTGAGGTAAAAAAATGCCAATTCCTTGAAATCTTTGTTAACCTCGTTCTGAATTCACACATATGTAAATTTTTGAAACTGTTTTGAAGATTGTCAATGATGCTCTAAATCAACCCCAAACAAAAATTATATCTGACATGGACTGATACTCCTTGAAATATTAGGGGTTTGAAAAGTGCCTATTTTAGGGTTTTTGAAATGACCAAAAATGGACGCCATCGTTACCATGACAACGGAGGTCAATAATAATAAATTAGTATTATTTTTGTGATTCATAGGTTAATATCATCCTATGGAATGAATATCACCTAAATCTGTGACATCCCGTTTCCCAACCTATATTAAAATTATTTGGTCCTTGCAGAGAATCCGTGTGAATTATAACGGACTTTAATTGCTATTTGATTATCTTTCTTTCATAAGAAAAAAAATCCCAAACCTTTACAGTCCAACTTCAATATGGAAGAAATGGAGATACCTGTACTGTGGTAGTGTACCTGTATAGGAGAAGCATTTGAATCCAGCTGTCTGCTAGATAGCCCATTTTCCTTTTTAGAATTTTACCTTCTGAAAATGTCACATAGTAAATTTGCAGTCTTTAATGACGACTGGATTTGACTGCATACAAGTATTCAGACTGAATATTGTTTTGAACATGACGGTTTTCCTTATATTCCCCAAAGTTAACAGCAAGGTCAATGTCATCAAGATATTTAAAGATGTAAATTAGTCCATCATCCTTCTGAAGATTTTGTACTGACGTTTGGTTGTTAGGTAATGCCAGTTGATTACATGAAACAGGTTCAGGAGCTGGCAATGCAAGTACAGCTGTAGATGGGAGTGCAGGTGTTGCATTACTTTTTTGTACTAAATTTTCAGAAAGTGTCTGGCCCATTTTAAATTTTCTCTGAGTTATCAACCCTATACTGTTAGCGACTGAACACTCTTATGTCCTGTGACAGCCATTATCTGCGCTGGACCATACATATTCTTAGATAATATTGTTGCACCAGTTGCTCTCACCGAACGATTTGTGTAAATTTGTGATAATGCGGCACTTTTACTAAGATCGGACATAAAAACAGTCAACTTCTTCTCACTGACAGGTTCACTGCAGTACCAAGTATCATCTGTGCTAAGAGGCCTCTGCCATAATTTTTTATTTTCTGGATGTAGCTTCGACATATATAATTCAAATGATTTCACTGGGCAGTAAGGTGAATCTGTATTTTCAAAGTTTTTAAAGTCCATTATATTGTTTTAAAATTAAACATGTTATTATGAATAAGTTAATAGCCATATTATTGAGAGTAATCAATAATTAACCCTGTATATGTACTATTTGAACTTTTATACTATTACTTAAGGCCTTGATAAAAAGGGAACATCCTAGATTCTCATCCCTCACTTTTTCACCTGCTTCAAGAAATTTCTATTTTCATATTTTGGTCAATTAAGGTTAATATCATTAAAATGACAGCATTTTTCATTAAATTTGATAAAAAATATAAAATGAAATTCCTCAAACTGCCCAAATTCCCAGAAAAGATGCATGAAAATCTAGGAATCATGTTTCCAGGCGCAGTTCCAGGCAATTTGAAAAAGGGGGGTATAATTAGAAGTGAAAGGAAACTTCGAACATTTTATGGGGTATTTCCTTGTAAAACATCATTACACTAAAGTATCAAAAAATACATGATTGTCCAAAAAGGGGTTTGCAATCCCGGAACACCCCCTTTTGGGTCCGCCAATGGTTTCACCCAAAGGTTCAATGTCAGCCGTGCTTGATTTCCAATCTGAACAAAATGGGCACTCTCTGTTGAGGATACTACGAATCATCTTTCCTGTATTAAAAGTAGTAGCTCCAGTGAGGTCCTACAAATATGTTTTCACAATAGGCTCCAGCGTTAAACTGTTTCGCAGTGGTGGCAATAATTGTTGTCACATCGAAGTGAAATGAGAAATAGGTGGTAAGAACCTCTAATTCATCAGTCCTGTAATATAAAGTATAATTTTCTTTAAATATTTCAGAGGAGATGGTCTAAATATGTTAACACTATAGGGGAAAATGTTAAACTATTTTCTACACGCTAGTGGCTACATTATTTTTTTATCTAAGCGATACGAAAATAGCATTTTTTTTCTAATAGACCTTGCATTTATGATTCCTGCAAAGTTAAATTTGTTTCAGTAATTTCGGAGGAGATGATCGTTACATGTATGTGGCTTAGCAAACGGTTTGTTCTATATTTGTTGAATAACAGTTTCCGAGTTTATGTGCTCACAAGGTCAAAGGTCACGATCAAAGGTCACCAATGACCTTCAACATGGTACTCAAATTCGCATATATATATATGGCACGCCAAAGCCACAAAAATGAGATAAAATAGCATTATCTCAGGTAATGCTATCTTATCTGTATTTTTGTGGTTTTGGCGCAGATAAAATATCATTAACTCCTGATAATTAAATATGGAAAAAAAATTAACATAGGTCTCTATGCAATAAAGAGATAAAACATTCTTTCCTGGAGGTAATAGGTAATGAAATTGCTAATCATAACTGGTAATGAACTTGTTTATCTGTTAACAGGTAATGAACTATCTTATGATAGATGTCCGATCCGTATGTAATAATTTATTGTGCCCAGTGAAGAACATCCGTCTTAATCTGTTACTATATGCAATTTCATTCGCTAAGAAAACAATTCCTTGACTACTAGCTACTAAAAGTTTTAAAAATGTGAAAAGTGTACACTTGATACATTCTTTAATATATATTTTATTAATTCCATAGATTCATTATCACTGTTAACATTCTCACTTATTTTCATCCGAGTGTTCTGTGAGAAACAAAATTTACTTCCTGGTCTCGGACGTCCTTGAATAATAAATAAATAATTAATTAAGGTTTAATTAAAGTTAGCATGGTAAAACTACTATATAAAAACAGACTTTGCTTAGATCCTGCAAGAAATAGACAAAAGTCTGAAAGATTTCCATACCCTCCCCCCATTTCAATGAATTAAACATCCAGTAAGTAAGTAAGTGGGATTTTAAAGTCATAGCTTGTAC
>MJUU01014188.1:5820-18553 GCA_002080025.1 Modiolus philippinarum | reverse complement strand
GTTTTTTCTTCACATACATCTTGATATCTAAATACACTTTTGTAAATTTCTGCATGTCTTTTACTTTAATAAACAGTCGACTGATTAAATAAATGTATAAAAAGTGCATTTTTTTTAAACAAAATTAGTGGACTAATAATTTATTCCAAATTTAAACAGCCATAATTGAACACTGGCCTTGAATGAATTTAACTTTGTGATTGTTCATTAGTTTTTCAGTATCAGGCTTGATACATTTTTCAGTAGAATGCATTGTTTGAATTGCACTTCATAAACATTTAATGATAGAATAGCTTACATGGCACCTAGCTGTCAATATTAATTGTCAAACTATTACCCTCAAAATCAATCTCCTTTTCAGTGCACTGGCTGCACTTTGATTTTTAGTCGGGCAACGGATGACAGCTATTGTAAGAAGGCTTCGAAAATTACTATTATAACTGCTGACAATCCCGAATCCATGAACATAAGGAAGATAAATGGATGTAGCGTTGTCCGACTTCTAGCAATGAATTCCGCTCAAACCGGTGCTAGGGGCCGTCTTGATGGTACGAGGTATGATCAAAGTTTATTGTTGAAGGCCTCATGGGGACATCTAGATGAAGAACAACAGTAAAAGCGTTGTTTCTTTTCTTGGTTTTTCCATGTATTTGTAGAGACTTTGTCTTATATCCATTTACTCCATATCCTTTCCTTGTTTATTTAAGACTGGAGTTTGTCTCTCCTGCAGTGTGAAGTCCGTGAAAATATTCTCCGTTCGGGAGATGTATACTCTCTATATATTTCATATATGGTGTAGTTTTTCTCGAGAGAATTTCTCATAAGGGTACACTATCACAATTTTAGTATTTTATTGAGTTGTTTTAATTTCCAAATGTTACTCTGACCACGAGTTTATAGTGCCACATCTTCTGATTTAATATGCAAAGTTTTCTCGCAATTGACGAGTTGTCTTATGTAAGTCTTTTGGTCGAGCAATGGATAACAGCTGTTGTAGGAACACATTGTCGGTTATTTTATTGTTTGATGACACTACGGAATCCATGAACAAAAGGTGTAGCGTTGTTCGACATAAAGCAATGAATTCCTCTCAAACCGGTGTTAGGGGCCGTCTTGAACTTACTGTGAGGTATGAGCAAAGCTCATTGTTGAATGTTTCATGGTGAATTGAAAATGAAGAACAACAATAAACGCATTGTTCAACATAAAACAATGTATTCCTCTCAAACCGGTAGTACTGGCCGTCTTGAACTTACTATGAGGTATGAGAAAAGCTCATTGATGAAGGCCTCATGGTGGCATGAAGATGAAGAACAACAATAAAAGCGTTGTTCAATTGCCTGGTTTTACCATGTATTTGTAGAATTTTTGTCTAATGTGCATTTAGTCCATATTCTTTCTTTATTCAGGAATAATCATGGTAATTTATGCTTTTATTCATTTATACATTGCATTGTTTGTTTCGTTTTATGTTTATTATCGTGAGTGTACTTCGAAGGATATGATAACTTTTTTCATGATTAATTTCTTGCAAAAAAAAAATAAATAAATAAATAAAAAAAAATAAATAAATAAAAAAAAATAAATAAAATAAATAAATAAACACTAGAAGTATTTTTTTGCAATTATTCTACTGTAACGAGTGATGCTAATTTCGAGAAGAACTATCTATACAGGTACTGAGACTGTTCCGCGACGCCATATCGGTATGACCCTTGTGGATATATATTAAGGGGAACTTAAACATCTAACAAAATGAATAGGGCAAGTCAAACACTTTCATACGTAGTAATTGTAGAGAAAAAAAAACATTAACAAAACAGCACTACAACGATACAGAAATGCTTCAAGTTCAACCTAAAGATAACACATTACCTTCTATATACTGGGGTCCTAAGATTCGTAAAAATCCTACAGACATCATTTTATTTAGGCATAAAGTAACTTTTCTACCACTAATTTATCCATTCATTTAACCAGTGCATTCACCTGTATAAAAGATTTAGGTATCAAATACTGTGAAAAAAACTTTAGGGCTTACTATATGGTGTGAGGTTCCTCACTGTGTTGAAGACCATATGGTGACCCCTGGATGATTTGTTTTTTGTGTTTTGTTTTTTGTCGTTTTGACCTGGATGTGGGATGTTGTCTCCTTGACATTTGCCCCATTTCCTTTCTATTTCATATTATGGTATAAATTTCTTTTGGAGTGTAATTTAGATTAATTAAAATCAATAAATAGATCAGTTTCATCTATTGACAGCTATGATTTTTCTACACTTTATACAACATAAACGGATTATATCCAATTGGGACAACTTATTCTATGGTCTTTCCATTTTTTCTTGCTTTCAGTTCATTTATGGTAATAAAAAGCAAGGATTCTTCTCTAATATCACTTACAAAAATCATTGTTCATGGACTTCCGATGACATGATTAAGGCACTTTATCTTTTGCTAGACAATGTTTTTGTTCGTTCTGGCAACATGGTTTATGTGATAAACTTATTTCAATTCTCAATGATAGCATCATTTCTGAAGACAACCCCCGATTTTTAGATTATGTCCAACTCTTTTTCCCACAAGAACTGAAATTTAATAAAGCAAATAACGATTCCAAATACGGTCCTTTTTTTAACTATCATCGTTGGCTCTGGTAAAATTTAAACTAGAATTAATGATAAAAGATGATTTTACTAATTTCCCTTTTCTTGACGGCGAAGTTCGTTTAGCTCCATCGCAGCACTAAAGAACTGACTACTGGGCTAGTGATTTACCCTCGGAGACTAACAGTCCACAAGCAGAGGCATCGTCCCAGTGGTAATTAATAACAAAGTACCGAAGTTATTGTCAAAATTATTAAAAGTTATGACGCCTCTGCTTGTGGACTATTACTAGTAGTCCCCAAGGGTAAATCACTAACCCAGTAGCCAGTTCTTCAGTGCTGGTAAAAAAAAAAACCCGATTTATTTGGAAACATGCAATATATTAATTCAACAAAATTCTGTTCATAACCAAAGAGTATCCCCCTCTCGCATAGCTCTGTCCTTAGCTGATTTTTCCTTTACTATTTAGATCCTATCAGTTATTTGTTCCTATCAGCATTTACACATATTTGGGTATATGAATTTCCAAATGTCTTGATTTGAACTGCTCTGATGAGACATAAGTTGTCGAAATGCGCATATGCAGAAACATAATTAACAGTAACTTCGGTACTTTGTAATTATTCAACACATTTATGAAGTTTATAGAAGATTTGAAAATTTGATATCTAAATATGGTGTGGCGCAAACAGCTTATTACTACGAGCATTTCTCATATCCGATATTACGGAAATGTTGTTAAACAATGCCAAAAACTAATTTAAAAAATCCAGAAAAACCGGGACGAAACTTAACGTAATTAAAAAATCCAGAAAAACAGGGACAAAACTTAACGTAATTAAAAAATCCTGAAAAACAGGGACGAAACTTTACCTAAAAAGGGATATTGACAGGATATTCGGCATAATTCCGTTAAATTGGCTTTGGGATCCAATGACCTGAAGATTTTACGGGTATATATACTGGCCTCTCAATGATACTGCCGATGTCTACTGAAATCCATGATGATTCATTACCAAATCCTTCAGGAAGTTTGATATTCTTCCGTAGTATGATAGTGTTTTACCAGCAGAAATGGCTCCTTGAGATAGCTGGCAGTTTAGCGCCAAACACTCCTTGACCCTTCTTTCTCAATTACGTTTTGTCTTATTCTTTCCTCTTTTAAAACTGTGATCTTGGAGTTACAGTGTAGTAGTCTACCTTTTTTGGGTTTTATTTGTATATTTTACGAAAGGATATGGAGTAAATGAACACGAAACCATAATATATATGTTAACTCTCCAACTGCAATTAATTTTAATGAACTGTATGGCCATTTCGGAAATAAATTTTCTGTTTATTATACCGGTTTGAGTACGCAGAAACCAGTTTTGCCCTTGATAGTGTCGGTACCAAGTCCGGCTATCCAGAGTTTCTATTGTTGTCTACATTTGTTTTTGTCATTTTAATGGTGTTTTTCTTGTGCGGTTCCCTGGTGGATTGATACGTTTGAACATTGTAGGTGGGTTTTGTTATCTTCTCTTATTAATACGGCGCATTTTGTATCGATTTCCTCCTCTGGTTATATAATCTGGTAGAATTGAATTATTTCTTGTCATTTATTTTACAGGTAATAAAAGCAGGCCACTCTCTATCCAAAACACGGCATTTCGCTTATCTTTTTTTATATAGCACCCCATCGCGCACTACTACAAATGTGATAAATTATTGATTCATGGTAACATGGTAACTGCTACTCTTCGTTCATGTTTTAACATAAATAGTTGTTTTACCCACATTTTTCAATAAACAATTGTATATATTTTACACACTACTTCAAATTGTTTGATCACGCTGTGACAAACCTTTAAGTCTTCAAAAATAAAAATGATTAATATTTCCCATTTTTGATGATTAGTACAGGTATTACACATATATAATTCTGAAATTTTTTGTAAGATTTTTTTGCTTTTTACAAAGTGTTTTTGTCTTAATTATTTGTCGTTTTGTTCACTTGTTTTCTCAAATATATTTGTTCACAAATTCATCATTAGCCTGTTTCACAATTTGGGAAATTTTTACTTTGCGCGTGATTATCCGCTTATTTTTCAAAGTAGAAACATTAATGGTCTTTAATGTATATCAGATGAAATAGAAACTGAACTTGATTTGTTTATTTAACTTGTCTTGATACTTTATGCAGACGACACCGCTCTTTTGGCTGAATCAGGGGAAGACCTACAAAGGCAACTGAATACATTGTATGAATATTGTACCATCTGGAAAGTGAGAGTTAATGTAGATAAAAGTAAAATTGTAGTATTTTCTAAAGGGAGATTGCGTAAAAATATAACATTTTATTATGAAAATGAAGAGATAGAAATTGTTAATGATTTTTCATACTTAGGCGTACTGTTCTCTAAAACTGGTAGCTTTGTAAGTGCCAAAAAATACAATGCAGAAAAAGCTACGCGAATAATGTATGACGTTTTACGAAAAGGGAAATTACATAATTTATCTTTTGAATGCCAGTTAGATATGTTTGATAAAATCATTCAACCTATTTTACTTTATGGTTGTGAAATATGGGGAATGGGGAATAATTCTGTTATAGAGAGGGTACATCTAAAAATTCTGTAAAATTTTGATAAATGCGAAGAAATCGACTCCAGATTTCATGATATACGGGGAACTAGGAAGATACCCACTTGATATCTGTATCAAACTTGGGGCTATTAAATACTGGGCGAAACTTATTACTGGAAAGGAGAATAAATTACCTTTTATTTTATATAACCTTTGTCATAAGACTTATAATAATTTTACGTGGCTTAAATATGTTAAATCAATCCTTGATGGTTGTGGAAAATCAAATATATGGAATAATCAATATTTTCCAAGTATATCCTGGTTAGTTAGATACACTTCTTGACCAGGCAAGAGTGGTTATCTAAAGTTCGAGAATCACCAAAGGCTCTAAATTATAGAATTTATAAAGACAAAACAGACTTTGAAAATTATTTTAAAATTTTAGATGATAGAAATTGCATCATTCTTTTTAGGTTTAGAACTACAAACCATAAACTTTATATTGAATCTGGAAGATGGCAAAATATTCCAAGAGAAAATAGGAAATGTAATCTTTGCCAGACACAAGATATTGGTGACGAATACCATTACATATTAAAATGTCCATCCCTTTGTGAAGAAAGAAAACAATATTTGAAATCTAAATATTATACCCGGCCAAATACTTTTAAATTCAATGAGATAATGAACAGTAGAAATCCACAAGATCTATTCAAATTGTGCAAATTCATACGCGTGATCAATAAAAAACTAGAATCTCCAGGGTAGTCACCATTTGCGTTATTGTAATTTTTTATTACATTGAAATTTTCTGTACTGTACCTCTGTGTGCTACATTCTATATTATGTTTGTATTATTCTATTCTATGTGATATTTGTTTCTCTGTACCTGATTTGCTTTTTAAAGAATAAAGATATATAAGGGGCATAAAGTGACTCCGGTCATAATATATAATTATTTAAGAAAAAGTTAGGACTTTATTCATTTAAACGCTTGAAGAATGTGAAAAGAAACATATTTGGTTGTCATGTGTCAAAGGTCGTCAAATGCCAAAGCTTAAGAACAATTTTGTTGTCATATTTGTTTGCATTACCATAAAGTGGAACCATCTATTGCAACACATGACAAATTAATCAAATGATGATGAAAAGCTTCAAAAAGGCATGGACTGATGAGTAATTCTTTTGTTTAATTGTTCTCCATCAGAACGATCTTCACTTAAGAGACACGTGTTGTCGAAATCTGCAGAAACTTTTACAGTAGCTGAGGTATTTTGTTATTTACTAATTGAGAAATGTGTCCCACTATCGACTGAATGTTTTGATTGAATGTGTGTAATAAAAAAAGCCAGTTCAGGGAGAAACAATAAAGCCCCCAAGCACCCCAATAAACCCGGAAGTCTCCCATTATATCCTACCAGCTGTTCGGGGAATTAAGAAAACGACTTTAAGAAAACAAGTCCCACCTTCGTTTCTTTAGCAATTTCATAATTTTATTTAATCTGGATTGATCATTATCGAAATTTGTTGTTAGCATTCTACTGGGGTCATTATTAGATAACTAAGTGGTAGATAAAAATGAGGATATAAAATAATAATAGACATGAAATGAAAACGAAAGGGAAAACAAGAAATAATCGACGTAAAAATTGGATAATATAAAAATGCATATTGCAGGTGTAATGTTCTGATTGGCAGGAAATCATGGTTATTGACTTCCTTGTTTTTGAATAATATCTGGTAAGGCAAATACGAGTATTTAATCAGGGAGTATAGGATTCTATAGTAATATTGCGTAATTTTTTTTTGGCATAATTGCGGCTCAGCCAGTGTGACTTACCAAGGGTCTATAACTATATGTCAATATGAATCACATTACAAAATGACACTTTTTATAAAACTGTAACAATTGCTTTCCAGCATTTCTTTCCTTTCTATTTTGGTAAACTTTGCTTCCTGTCACAGCCCGCCATGAGACGCTGAAATGTGACTGACTTATTTAAATGTTTTTTATAAACAAAGATGATAAATCAAAAGTAGTTAAGATACACCCATATTGGACTAATCCAATATAATTCTTATATTATTTGCATATTAGGAAATACGCTGACAGGATTGGTTGCATTTAATTTCGGTAGCAATTTCTGAATCCATTTATTTTTC
The DNA here is from genome assembly GCA_002080025.1 of Modiolus philippinarum. Taxonomy (NCBI): domain Eukaryota; kingdom Metazoa; phylum Mollusca; class Bivalvia; order Mytilida; family Modiolidae; genus Modiolus; species Modiolus philippinarum. Next base: position 11,216 of record MJUU01014188.1, on the reverse strand, counting down.
GACAGACGACGTTGACCGAATTATATTCAAGTTCACCTCAGAAACTAAGACGCCAAGACAATCAAATAGAACAAAAACGTGTGATTGGCATAATATAAATAACAATTTAATTACTTATCATCAAATTAAAAGAATTATAAGGATTAAACATCGTTTTAAAGGAATTTATTGGATTTTTAACGGGACGAACGGGTCAAACATTTCATTAACATTTCACATTTCATATTTATTTTTCATTTATTATGTCTAATTTTAGTTATTGCCCTCTGACATGGCATTTCTGTTCTGAAAGCAATACCGCAAAAATTGAAAAACTGCAGGAAAGAGCCTTACGCTTTATTTACAATGATAAAGAAAATGCATATGAGTATATTTATTATCAAAATCTCTTTTACCGTCCCTTAAAATAAGACGTCCCAGGTCAATAGCTCTGGAAACTTTTAAAATTATAAATGGTAATGGCCCTATTTTTAATACAAGATCTGATAAATTTGAAAGATAATTCTCTTTTATAACTTTAGGTCAAAGAACAATGCAGAAATACCAAGGGTAAAAACCACAAGGTATGGTCTAAAATCTTTTAGGTATACAGCCCCTAAGATCTGGAATAGTCTCCCTAATGAACTAAGAGTGCAGACAAACTTGAATCAGTTCAAGACCCTTATCAACACATGGACAGGACCATCCTGTTCATGTGTTAGTTGTAGATACTAGGGACTGTATGCCTACAATCTTTTATATTTATATCACTCTCATTTTTAGTTTAGTTATTTTTTCTTCTCTTCCATCCATGCCTTTATTTAAATCTGCTCATTAGTGCTTTAACCTAACACAAATTTTAGTGTTCTTAGTACCATGCTTATCTGCTTTATATGTTTTATGTTTTAGTGCTTAATTTGCCATGTTTTTATGTTGCTCTTAATAACATGCTTTGTGCTATTTCTTATGCTTGTGATCCATGTTTTATGCTTTGTGCTATTGCTTATGTTTTATGCATGATTACTCATGTTTGTTTTATGTCTGTATGCATGATTGTATGTGTTTTATGTTGTGTACTATATATGTATGTAGTCGGTATAAAAGCTCTACAGAGCTTATGTTTATTGTTAATTGTAATCCGACGTTAAATTACTTACTTACTTACTTACTTTTTATAAAAGTCCTTCGAGCTTTTATTTGTTTGTGAGTGAATTTTTCCCATTTATGCAAGGTTTACACTGCCGATCAGATCAACTCGATCAACTCGACCATGCTGTTTTATCCCGATCAATGTCATAAAATTCATTTATCGAGCTAGCTCACGACGTCCACTCGACCTTTACCCGATTGAAGACGACTAACACTCGACCATTCTAGATCTCTATACGACTCACGTCGCATGCTCTACTCGTATTCGACAAACCAGACTTTGTCAGGTTGAGCCAGATCAAAACCAGATTTGTGTTAAATTAACTAGCCCTGGTCGTGAGAATATCGTGAAATTGTCGAGTATACTCGTGTTTTGTCTTGATATATATATGGGGATAAAATGTTAAATCAGGAAACAGTTCAGCACGGTGGTAGAGCATCAAAATTTGTGGCCCATATAGCTGATGCTTCAAAGAAAGGATGACAACTCTGAAAGATCTGAGAGTAGCAGAGAAGACGGATCTGACACAGAAGGCGCGAAGCTTGGGTTAGACAATAGCAAATGGTTCAAAGTCATCATTATAGAGGAATAAATTTCGCTATAACATACTAGCAGGTCATCCTCCTCATCATGGGTCAGAATGCACTTGTGTGATTTTCCTGTCATAACATTACATGTGGGACTAATCTGATACATAAAACAGAAGATTTATCATCATATGATATCGATGGTAACTAAATTTACAGCAGTTTCCTGGCATAGCTTTAAACCGGCTTTCTGTAGGAAAAATTCGATTTTTAGAAAGTGAAAATGGCCAGAGGCTGCCCGTTGGGTACATCATTCGCCAAGTGCAAATCTGAAAGAATGTTATTTATCTTCCAGTGCATTTAACAAATGTTTAAAACTGCATTTTTCTTATGTCATTTAGCTTGAATAATATCTTGTGATAAGAGTACCAACCTGCTTGGAAGAAACAATAGTTTATTCTTGAATTCATGCATTTAGTGAATCTACTTCTGGAGTGTGTATATTGGGTACATCGTGGATTCAATTTCAAATTCTGTCACCACAGCTGGTCGATTGAATTTAAGCCCTCTGCACGTCATCCTTTAATTCTACTAATAGCATGCACAATCTTATATTCATTTCTACAACCCTGATATAGTCAGGTTGAGCTTTTGCCATTATTTTGTGTCCGTTGTCCATGAACCCTTCATTCAAATATCTTCTCCCAGAGATCGCTGAGTCACGATAGACCTCGGTTGGTTCAGTGTAAGAAAAACGTCATGTCCGCTTCTAATCCAATATAACCGCCAACTGGGAATATGGTTTTAAATTGGATCTCATGAGAAAAACTCATTAAAACGTTACCTCTGAAACCCCTAAGCCAATTAGACCAAACTTATTACGATTGCCCATGGATAGTCCCTTTTCAAAATAGCGTCTACCATATCGTCAGCTCATACAAGATGACAGCTAAAAGGGGAACAAAGTTTAACATTGTACCCGGAGGATCTTCTCTGAATTCACTTGAACCAATTGCAGCCAAAATTGGTCAAAATAGTCCTTGGGTGTTCCCCTTTCAAAATACTGTATAATCAATTTATTTTCGTGGGGATAAAACTTCGTGGATTTAATCTAAAGATCTATTTCGTGTGGATAATTTTTCGTTGATTTCAAATAATGCATAGTAATTACTATTGCTTGATTTAGATTCGTTGGGATTTAATTTCGTTGATAGCTCTTATCCACAAAATAAACGAAATTAAATTCCCCACGAACATTTCTGCTTTTACAGTAGTATATATCTTGTCTGCATGCAATCAAAGATGGACGACAACGGGGAAAATAATTTGACATTCGACCCGCGTAGGATATCCATTTAAAGATCTTCTACTTTGAAACTTCTTTGCCAATTCGCCAAAATTGAAATCAATAGTCCTTGGCTTTTCCCCACTTTAGATAGTATCCGGCAGATTCTCGTCATATCAAAGATGGTCATCAGCCAAACTTGATCACAACAGTCATTGGATGGCTCCTTTACAAACTGAAGTAAGTCCCTAGTAAGACACTCAGGCTCTTGAAAGCCTCATGTTGCGCTATTGTGAAAAGATTAAATGCTGTCGTGTTAAATCAAGTAAAGGTCTTGACTGGTCGAGTTAAAGTCGGATACAGGTCGGACAAAAATCGCGTTATGATCGGGAGGATCTTGTATAGAAAAAAAGAAAGAATCGTGTTAGTCGAGTATGATTGAGCACTAATCGAGTTGATCTGGAAGTGATTCGGCATAAATCGAGAAGCGAATGAGTTAAAGTCGGGTAGAAATCGGAATGATCGGCGAAAATTTTGAAACTCGATCAAGGCCGATCCCTTTTCGACCTCTTCACGACTAATTCGATCAGACCCGATTGATTCCCGACCTGTTCTCGACATATAATCCACACGACCTCTTCACGATATTTTTTGACATGTCAAAAATATTCGGGAACATATCTCGAGTTCAGCAGAGTTAGTAAGATCGCCCCGATTTGATTAGTAGACCGAACACAAGCATTCAAGATCATTGTCCCGATCAATGAATATTCATGAATATTCATAGATCGAGTTCAGTCGAGTTGCTTAAACCTACCATAATCCTTAAAAACGGTGTTTAATCCTATAATTTATCTTTTGCTAAGTTTTAAAAGAGGGTGTGAATGGGGGTATTCTTTTGACGGTTAAGGGTAAAAATTTCAGTCACATGACGTCAACGGTAGGACATTTTATGCCCTTTCAGAATTCACGCTAGTATTTTTAGCGATTCACGGTAAAAGTTTGATCGATAAAGCCGTTAACAGTAGCAGAAAAAGGCCGTCTCACGGTTAACGGTAAAAAGCATTCCTACCCCCTTAAAACGATGAATAGAAAGAGTAGGTTTCGAAATGTCGACTTTAATATTGACAAAAACAATTGATAATAGAAAATTACGTAAGTGTACATTTTTTGCATTTATTGTATCACAAGATAAAAAAAAAATGAAATTTTATTGTTCACTGAACATGTATACCTAGGAACGAGGTTTAGATTTTTAACGACGTTATAATGTAAAGTCATGTTTTAAGTTAAATTGTAAAATGTGTTAAATACTAGTACTTTAAAGTACATGATGTAGTCATAATTACCTTCATATACAGTTAAAAAATGATAAAAGCAAAGGTTCTGTCACACTATAACGTTCTAGCAAATTTGTGCCGATGTTCGCCATTTTTTAAGAACGTTGGCATACGCTGAAGAAACTGAAGAAATTCTTTTATTGGGTACATTTATAAGGTTAGACTAACGACCTACCATGCACGGAAACCTTATCCATAACTTGTTTGCAACGATCACAAAATCACAAAATGTGTAATAGCGTAGAGCGACGTTTCAAAGGCGTTTCACTGGCGTACTTGACGTATACCGAACGCATCCATAACGGTCGTCTAGCATATATAGGACGTCTTTATAGCGTTTTCACGATTTTCGTAAAGGCCCTGTCACACTTTAACGTTCTAGCCAACGTGTGCCGACGTTCGCGAATTTTTATAAGAACGTTGGCACACGCCGAAGAAATTGAAGAATTTCCCGTGTTGGACGCATTCATAGCGTCAGGTTAACGGCCCACAACGCACGGAAAACTTATCAATAACTTGTATGCAACGCCCACAAAACGTGTAACAGCGTATGACAACGTTGCAAAGGCGTTTTACTAGCGTACTAGACGCATACCGAACGTACCAATAACGGTCTTCTAGCATTCATAGAGCGTCTGTATAGTGTTTAGGCGATCTTTGTAAGATCAGTTTGAAATTCTTCATCTCAATGTCATTTGCAAATGAAGAAATGGATAGAAATGCCACCGAAAAATATGACAATTTTGCAGGAGGAATAGGTCTATCAAAATTAAAAAAATATATTTTCAAAACAATATGTCAGTATGATATATAGATTACACCACAAGATTCCGTTCATTACCATATTTTATCCACTAGAGATAGTTAAATTTTAAAATTTTAATTGCGAGGCTTGCCGAGCATTTTAAAATTTTTAAATTTAACAATCGAGAGTGGAAAAAATATGGTAATAATCGGGATAAAGTGATGTAATCTTTTTCTCTAATGATCAATGATAAACACCGAGAATTGTATTCCGAATAGATTTGGCGGGAAAAAGCACGGGGCTTTATTCAACATATGTTGAATAAAGAAAATTTATCTAACAGGTCAAAACTGGTTTAAACTTGACATAT
>MJUU01014186.1:0-19829 GCA_002080025.1 Modiolus philippinarum | reverse complement strand
AATTGTTTTACCAACTCCACACTGCAATAAAAGACAAACTCCTGAATTAAATATTTTACGAAAGGATATGGAGTAAATGAACATGAGATCAAAACACATATGTTAACTCCAACCGCAATAATTTCAATGAGCTGTATGGCCATTTCGGAAACCAACTCCCCACCAGAAAATCTATTTTAACATGCTATGAGAAACCTTCAGAAAAAAAAAACTGCATCAAAATCTGACAATTAAAGGACCCAATTCAGACCCATTTTTGTTGAAAATGGGTTTAACTCGTCTGTTTAAACATACGAGTTACGAGAAAATAACTGCATTAAACCGACAAAAAATTATAAATCATGTTTTTCGACCCTTTTCATTTGGATCTCTTGTTTCTCAATGACGGAAAAGCATAACCTCAAATTTGTCGGCATTTTATTAACCATTAAATACAAATCACATTTCAATACAATGAATAATCAGAGACATTTAAACAAGTTTCTTATGTCTCTGGAATAATTAAGAATCTTAAGTGAAATGTATGAAACATTTAATTTGCCCTTCCTATTGAAATGGCCGATAAGTCCAGGGGCAAATTCTAAAATGGTAGCTTATGGGTGTACCAAGAAACACCATACTCTACTCAGTAAATCTGATAATGTTCCGTCCACTATATAACCAAACTTATTAGGATCAACTGCACAATTTTGCACAGTTGTTCTGAGAACATTGAAGATGTACACATGCCATTTTAATAGTTTTGGGTAAAAAATCTCAAATTGAACAATTATTGAACGGTTGACGGCTCAGGGGATATAAAACACGGACAGGGAATATGAACCCGTACCCCCTGTGAAGATTCCCGAATAACATAGTATTCCCTTTAATAAAAATATTGACTATTGATAATTTCATTTCCAAAATATTGAGAAAAATTAAACAACTGTTTTCTATGTCAAACAGGGCAGTGCGGGATGGTAATTATTTCTGATGGCTCCACTTCTAGTCTAAACAAGACTGACGAGATAGAGAGCAAAAGTTAAAATTTTAAATAATAAAAGAGTGGTATAATTGTTAGTCTTCCAATTGTCTTTAATATAAAGTTTGAATAAAGTCGAAGATGAGCAACACTTTTTAACAGAATGTAATTTATATAAAAACGTTAGGAGAATTTTTTTCCAGTTTGGAGAAACTCTGTGCTAACTTTAGTGAAATGAATAACCGTTCAAAATTTATTTAGATTTTTTCAAATGAGAACTCAGATGTTCTGGACCTTGCTTGGCTCTTACCTGTAAAAGTATATTGAAAGGTGTTGAGGGTTGTACATGTTTTGCAAACTGCGTGGGGTAAGGTAAACCCTCTCAGGTAATTTGCAATCAGGTGACCTGTTTGGCATCTAAAATTTTAATTAAATTACAATCAGAACAAAGACTGAGCTAGCTAATGAGATTGTTTTGTATGTATTACACATAACAGAAAAGATATAAATTAATAACAACAAAAAACATAAAAATTAAAAAAATAACAAAATAAAAAAAAATAACTGTCTTTTATTTGAAAATAATATTTACAACAATAAGTTATAATAGGTTCGAATTATCAAAACTTAGTTTGTACTTCTTTATATTTCTGAACAACCACGGATTATGAGGGAAAAACCCCATTCAGTTGTGTATTTCAAAACTGGTTCTTAACAAAACGGCTTCATATATCGACAAGCCATTTCCTGTATTAAAAGTTGAAACATGGAATTTCAATATGCGAAAAGAATTATTTTAAAATTTTAAGTGGTCTTGAAGATATGAAATTTTAAAAATGACCAATTTTACATACAAATGCACTAGCATCATCGACCGGAACTCACCAGTAAATGATAAGGGGAGCTAACTGTGCATTATGAAACAGTCCCATTGTGCCAAGCACATTAATCTTTATAGAGTGGAACAACTTGTGCCTGTTTAAGTTTGTCCGGAAATTCTGATGTTTCTATAGTTTTGTTTATTAGTGAGTGATAGGTGTTACAATTGCAGGTTGATATATTCTGTCTACCCCTGTTGCCTTTTTAACTGTTTATGTACAATTTTGTACAACTCAAATTTTTGCTTTTCTGCACTGGGCACGAGGAGAACCAATTCTTTACAAGAAGATTTGATTCTTGAGCATCGTCCCTTGGTGCCCCTTGCAGTTAAGGATAATTAGTCATCTGGGGACTTGTTTTGTTCTTTCTTTTTGGTTATTCCTGGCAGAGACATGTAATTATATGTCTCTGATCCTGGGACTAATATAACATGGGTTTGAAACTATTGTTATATGATGGGGTGACACGGGGGTCTTCCCTCCCTGTTCCCAGATTTTTTCTACCCTTTTTCCCAATTCCCACATTTTTTTGCACATTTTTCCGAAATCCCACATTTTTTTGTGGCTTTTCCCGTTTCCCACATTTTACATTTTGAAACACCAATAACATCAACAATTTTATTTGCCTGTATGTTCAATAAAGTTAAAGTTCTTCCATCATAGTAAATATCCTAACAAAAGGACCTAGATTCCGTGCACCACAATACATCAACTGGGAACAAAATTTTAAACATCTTATAGATTCTGCGGGGACTATGCCAGAAAATAGATTGAGTATGAATAAGATGAAGATCTTGATTCTCTTTGTGATTGGATTAAGGATGTGAGGTCTATGATCCCAAAACGAACCAATCAGTTACAATGGTCAATGAGAAGTAAATCAACATCAATTTTCAAAAATGCTGATGTTGCCAGATATTTGTCCTCCATTCATGCCGAATATCCCGTTGTTCCTGCTAATGAGACCCCATAATAACACCACTTTTATCTGTAAAAATAATTGCAGCGAAAGAACTTGGAATTGGTAATTCTTAGGACAATACATCCTACACAGCTACTACGCTGTGTAGGGAAGATATATTACAGTCTTATTTTTCGGCTAAGGATGAAGACAATAATCTCCACTCTTTGTACTTGATACATAAATTAAACTAATGCCTATACAAACAATGGTACACCACTATAAATCTGCAAAATGTTCTACAAAACCTATTTCTTAACTGTTAACCTCCATCTTGACAGCTGTAAAAGAGGGCCTTCAAATATATTTTGATACTTGCTTTTCAAGAGGCACAACTAACGAAATGTGAATGTTGAAAAACTAAAGATGTACTTGACATCTTGAACTCTAGATCATTTTCACACTGTAACAGTTTTTAAACTTTTGACTCCTCTGCACTTATATACAGCCATTTCTCATGAACAACTGAAATCTCGGCTGAATGATTTAATTCATAGATGTTTCTCCCATGTATAAGAACAGTGAACAGAGATAAAAGTACATTGTTATAGGTAGAGAACAAGCATATATACTTGTATCGACAACGAATTTGAGAAAAATATACAGAGGAAGAAGTGATTAAATGTTAAAGTTTGTAATCCAAAATATATTTGTAAATTTGGAAGACTTGTTTTAAATAGACTAAAAAATTCCTATGGGCATAAACTGTGCATCTCTTTCAGCTGATATGTTTCTCCACTGAACAAAGGTTGAACAAACTGGAGGGGTTTTTAAAATTAAAGGTAAAAATAAACCCAATCAATTTATTTTAGCTTCCGTTATATGGATAATACTTTGTCACTAAACAGTCCTAACTTTGGTGACTTCCCTTAATTTATGTAACCAAAAGAGGTCAAACTTAAAGATGCCACAACACTTCCACATCGGCCCTATTCTTTGACCATCATCTGGAAATTGACTTAAAACTAGGCTGTATCACAAACGCGATTATTTCACTTTTCCAGTAGTCAACTTCCCCTTTCTTTGTAGCAACATTCAAACAGCACCATCATATGGAGCTTATTTCTCCAAACTTATTCGCTACTCAAGGGCATGTGGTCCATACAGATAGAGCCTGGTCGTTCACAAATAGCCCTTAAACAAGGGTATGTTACCAATAAGTTGAAGTCATCAATGCACAAATTTTACGGTCGACATGACAATCTTCTTGAGCACTATGTTCTATTTGTTATCGAGGGGCTGCCATGCATTATTCTGGTAAATCATGGTTGAATTTGCTTCAGTAAGTTTTCAGAGGAAATAATCAAAATATGATTTTCTCATATGCTAAAATGTTAAATTAATATTTCATGCTGTCAGCGTTATCTTTTTGTCTGGAAGACTCATATGGGCAATCATTGCAAAGAAACCATCCATAAATCATTCCAGTACAGATTGGTCAAATACATACTTCAAAGGTTTCATAGCTGCTGATAGAATAATGTTTGTCTCATTTGGTTAAACTATGTTCCTCGCTTGCCGTCTTTTTTTTAGTGGATCACAGAGATATGAATTTTCATATTTTTTATTTTTGGAAAAGACCTTCCATACATTATTCCTGTAAAGTTCGGTTATTTTCCGTGATTGCGACAATGTTTTTATCGGATCCAAACGGAATGAGCAATTGCTGTAGAGGAGCTTATATAAATTTGCAAAATTGGTGTGGTTTGTTTGAATTTGCTTCTGTGGTTTCAGTGGAGATGATCAAAATATGATTTTCCGTAAGGGTCTAGTATTAAGCTATGTATTACGCTGGTGGCCATTTATTTTTGTTGTATCCAAAATAAATCAGCATACTTCGTAAAGGACCTTCCATATATTATTCCAGTCCAGTATGGTCAAATTTGATATGACTTTTAGATCAGATTAATGAAAACAAGAGGCTCCCAAGAGCTTCTATCGCTCACCTGGACCCTGCCTAACACAGACAGTCTTTTTAAAAGGATCTAAATTAAACCATGGTTACACTTTGCCTTGAGTGTTCTCAGAGGACAAGACTCTTTAACGTGTGTCAGTTGGGTCCGACTTTGGTTTCCTCTTCTGCAGGGGATCATCAAGGGATTATTTTGGCTAAGTTCGGTTCCAAAAGGCTAAGCAGTTGAAGGGAAGACCTATAATGTGTTTTAATATTGGATCCAATGTTAAACTATGTTTACTGCTGGCATCTATCGTGGATTTAGCACAGACTTGCATGTAAAAAACACCTTTTTTGCATGGGACCACCTAGAGATCTTGGAATGTGTTTTCTCATAGGGTCCAAAGTTTAAACTACTGTAATGTTCCATGATGGCGGCCAGTCTGGATATAACACGGACGTCAAAAACACCTTTTTTGCACGGGGATCACCAAAGGACTATAGAACCGATTCAATAAATTTGTCCCCGCCGTGAGTTGGTACCATGTATATCTTTTATCAGCTTCTGTGTTAAAGAAAACACAATGTCATCAAATGTAGACGCAAACAGAAAAAATATTATGTACATTCATACACAATGTAGCATTTTGTCATCTTTCCACAAAGGAACTGTCACTTATTGATATAGAATCAATCAATGAATCAGTCAAAACATCACCGCATTTGATTGGTCAAGAAGATCAGGTAGGGACACATTTATTGAATCGACCCTAATGGCTAAGTTTGGTTCCCATTGATTCAGCAATTTCAGAGGAGAAGATCTTTAAATGTGTTTTCGCATAGGGTCTGATGTTAAAATTATGTTCCCCGCTGGCGGCCAGCCTGGATATAGTGAGGACCCAAAAAGCAACATTTTGCAGGGGCCATCAAAAGACTATTGTGGCCAAGTTTTGTTTCAATTGGCCCAAAAGTTTCAGATACGAAGATCTTGGAATGAAAAGTTTGGACGGACGACAGACGAAAAGTAATGGCAAAAGCTCATCCTAGCTATAGCCAGGTGAGCTTATGATGTTTTCCAACCGGGTCCAATGTTAAACTATGCTATGCACTGGCGGCCATATTTTAAACGGATCAGAATGACGTACACGAGTACTTTTTGTAAAGGATATGAAAAAGAAAGGAAACGGGGTAAATGTCAAGGAGACAACATCCCATATCCAGGTTAAAATGACCCAAAACATACATCTTTCCTGTGATGTTTGGTCAAATTTATGTCAGTAGACATATAATTAATTATATGTCTCTCATGTGGTGCTTGCTAAATTATTAAGTTCTGCTGAGTAGTATCAGAGGGGTTTTGCTGAAAAACTTTGTGATGCACAGACAGACAAGCATATCAATTCAAGATTAACAAGAGGATACCATGAAGATGAGACACATTAACACGACTATTTATAATAGGTTAATGTCACTGCTCCACTCAAGTCAATAATAGAGAATAAAATGTGACCAAGCAAAATAGACTCTGTTGCCTACTAACAGATGATTCGGAAAAATTGATCATGGGGGTCCTTCATTGTCATCATTGTTGTGTTTATCAAGCGAATATCTATGCAATTCTTTATATTTCTTTCTGTGAGAATAATTTAATTTCCTTCAAGTAAATTTCTGTATCTTCCAATTTTTTAACAAGTGATGTCTGGATAAACTTAACAGAAACTAGAAGATTTTACAACTCAAATCATAAGAACCCACAGGAACAACCAAGAAGTTGATCTTGTGATAAAAGACCTTTAAAAAATGACCACTTTTGATTTTTTAATCATTATTTATTTTTTAATGTAGTTGAATTTCGAATTTCCCACATTTTTGTGATTTCCCACTTCCGTAATTTTTTTCATCATTTTTCCCATTTCCCTAAATTTTTTACCCCTTTCCCCCATTTCCAAAAACCGTGTCACCCCTTCTAATATTAGTCAAAGGTTAACTCTATCTACAGGGACCTACAGGTTTCCCGTTTCCAGAGTGCATCTTAGACATCCTGTTTATGATGTTGGCGTCCTCTGGTTTAATAAAAAATCAAGGATCCCGAAGGATATAAGAATTTACAGAGTTGACTTTATTAAATTGTAGCCCAAAGTAGAATGTAGAATGTATGTGCACGTGTCTAAAATTAACCGCTAAACTTTTCCCGCCTTAAACGCAATTGTTCGGACATTCTCTTGAATTTACCATCGCATTTAACATAATCACGTTCGGATATTTTCTTGACTTTACCATCACATATACAATTCAGCAACTTAACAAAAATAGGCAACAGTTGGGTACATAATTGATTTTTGAATATTGTAGATTTCTAATGACGGAAAATAAGTACCCCAGTATGAAATTGTCCCATCTTAGCACTTGTCTTGTTCCATAATGGAATTTCAGACCCAGAGACCCCCTTCTGTGAGGTTTGTTTATGGGGGTCCCAGTATCCGATTTCGAGACCATCCGGCCTTACAACAGTCCGGCCCTATGCCAGTCCGGCCTTATGACAATCCGGCCTTGGTCTATCCGTCCCTGTATTGTTAATTGATACTACATCGTTGTTTTGTTCAGTTTGGTCATGATATCTGAGATAGAAAGTCGTATTATTTATTGTTCAGACTTATATTGATGCATTTTTAACTTTGTCATCAAAAATTGCAGCAGAATATAGGTACAAAGTATGGGTATGCTTTCCATCTTCCAAGGTATAAAATTGGCCTATGAAGTTGAATTTTTCTTATGGTAAAAACAAATTCAACTTCTTATTACAAATTTTCGTGGAATACTACAGTAATACATAAATTATCGTAAGGCCTATCGACTTTTCAAGACAGGGCCGGATTGGAATGAGACCGGAAGTACAGGGCAGGATAGGTAGGGATGGATTTGTCGTAAGGCCGGAACGTCTTGTTACCCCAGTATCCCATATGTCATTCTCGTCGATCAGTAACTTACTGAGTATAAGTCTGGACTAAAATCGGGACTAATATATCCCTTTAAAAATAGAAGATATACAATCAACATGGCCAATTTCCCAGTTGGTTTCATCTCAAATATCCCATTCTTGAAAATCAGAAATATCCCATATAAAAATACAAATACAGAAAGCTATATTTAGCGTCGATAAAACAAACAGACAACATTAGCTCTCAAGAGCTTTTAAAAATCGACGGTAATATCCCAATATACCCTAAACAATAGAGCTGAGTATTGTGGGGATACGTATCCTCATATCTGGATGCGATGCGATACTATCACGATGCATATTTTATGATACAAATTATGTAGATATCAACACCATGAATTAAATTGTACAATTGTTTTATATTCAAGCCATGCATTTGTCATAATTGTAATTAAATATCAGTAACAATAACAATTTATAAGCCGAAAGAAGTAGTTACAATGAAGATTTAGATAAAATGTACGACCTCCCCCATACTGGCGCTAATAAAACGTGGATTGGGTGTGGTTGTTAAAACAAAGCTGTTTCCGTTGTTGCGATTCTGGACCAACGATACGATACTGGAATTGTCATCACTTTGCGATATAATTGATTCATCGATGAATTGTTACACCAATATTAAACAAGCCTCATTTCCCATAAGTTGTAGTAATATGTACCAATATCTTCAAAGGGTGGACTCTGTAGTGGAGTGGAGGGCTTTCCCCCGGGGCTTAATATTCCAATCCCTGATGGTCACTGGATAGAAGGAATCCTGTCCAATATTGGTTTAGGCTATACCAGACCTGTCAAGTTTTGAAAGTTGCCAAAATTGTCAAAGATCAAAGGAATTAGCTGCAAATTTGCATAAGCTTTGCTTGAATCTCTCATGAATTGTGTGACACTTGACAGGTTTGCTCTACATCGCATGCCTGTCAAGTCTAGTGCTTTGGGTGTGAGAGTCATGTTTTCCAACGCCATCTGTTTTGCACTGATCCCATTCAATGTAACACTTTATAAATTTTCCAGAAAAAATATATTCTATAAATAGAAAACAATCTTTATGTTTAGAAAAACCAGAAATTCAGGATTGTTTTTTTTTTGGTCAGAGTGATTAGCAACTACCGGTAGTTAAAGTCGAATCATCACATTATTATTGTTTATACAGGTGCATTGTCATTTAAATTGTTACTTGATATTTCACTCACTACATACAACAATTGCTCGGTAAATAGACCTTTTTGTAGAAATTTATTCTCTGTTTTAACTAAAATTGCGGGATTTGGTTATGCAAGTTAAACTCATTGAGTCAAATGATATCTAGCACGTGTGTTACTGATTTTTATATTGGATTAGCTAGGAGTAACTTTTAACTTTATCTGTATGTCTCTAGTTTGGTATATTCACTCATACATCTGATTCATTTTCAATGTCTACACTATGCCCAGAAGTGAAACAACACTTTCAAATGGGGTCACAGATATGAAAGCAAATTTTACATTTTTCCTTTCTTTTATGACAAAAAAAAACGTCTCAGATTCCATGCTTTCACCACCGGAGATGCTCTCAGAATGCACCATTCTGTATCTCGGAAAAAAATTATTGCAATGGGACATCTTACTGGAAATCAAAGCCCCTTGTCCCAGCATGATTACAAAAACACAGGACAAATTTACAACATAAAATTGTTTGATTGCATTAGAATCACAATAACAGTTTATTATATGAAATTATGAATATTGAAGGGTGTCAATCTTTATCATGTCAATTAGACTGTTAAAAATATTTATTTACAAGCTCTGCTATGCATTGCCTGTCATGCCTTTGTACTGCATTTTTGGCCATCAAATATGTGATTGACGCTTTTGGATAATATAATATTATGCTGCTATTGCTTAATTTAGTCAAATCAATTTGGGTAAACCTAGATAAAGTTGGTCAACTATCTGGCCAAATAATTACTTAAGGGGAACCGACACACCTCCTAAAAGAGTTGGTATTCAAATGTCTATTAACATGATTAATATTTTTCCACCTATTTCTTTGGAAAGAAAAATATATATAATCTTTGGCATGCCATTTCTTCCCTTTGGAACAAATAAATGCTTTATATTCCGTTAGGAACAAAGACTGTTATATTTGTTCTGTTGGAAAAGACGCTCTAATATTTTATCCTTTGGAATTATATTAAGTATAATGATGGATCTTCTGTTCTGTGACAGTGTAATGTGGAATAAAAAGTGTCACCAAGCAACATCATCATGACCATAGAGGGTTTCAAAAATCATTGTTCAGCAGACTTTTCCTGCAGGACAAAAACTGGTACATGTAAAAAACTACAAAAATTCTCATTTGTGATATCTTCATTACATTAATCGGTAGATAATTTTATTACTAAACTTGCAATAACTTAAATAAACCTTATTTTCTTACTTCAGAGAAAAATATGCCGCACAAAACAAAATGTAGTTATGGACCAACCAATAGTTACGTTATCACTTCACCCATTGGTGACATTGAAGTAGTAAGCTGTCCTAAAGGACTGCATTCCTTGTCACAGATTGGAGATACAGATGAATTTTTCTCACCAGACACAAGGTAAACAATTCAATTACCAATTGTTGAATGAAAGATAAGACATCTTATAAAAATACAAAGTTTGCTCCAAAAACTTTTTTCATTATTAGTCCTGCTGACTAGTTGAAATATTAGATTGACCAGTCAGAATTCCATTTTATATTAGTCCGAAAAAATAGAGAAAAAAAATTCTACCATGATGTAAGGCAATGTAGATTTGGGAAATTCATTATAAAAATTCTTCTACGAAAATTCTTACTAGTCTGGTCGGACTAGTGTTTGAAAAAAATTACCAGTCCGAATTTAAATTTACTAGTCTCCGGCATCGGACTAGTGCATAACAGTGCAGACTGAATACATTGACAGTTCATCTCTTGCCCCATAGATACAAACCAAACCAGTGTAGTTGTCACGTTATAAAAATATCATTTTGTCATCATCAGTGTTGAGTACCACATTTAGATTTGCTTTGACTTGTTGGTACATTGTTCTAAGTTTTTTTTAAGTGTATGGTTCTTTTTCAGTCAAATTGTTTAAAATAACCATGATTGCTGAAATTATCTGAATTTTCACTTACTCTGCTTAATTGGAGATGATACCTAGGCATGCTGTTTCCAGTGGTAGAAAACAATCACTATCAAAATCATTCTGTAAACGTCCTTGATATCGTTTTTTACTTGCATGCACACCTTCATATGGTGTATTGATCTTCTGCTATTTATCATTGAAATAGAACAAACAATTCAGAAATGTATGATGGAAAGGCAGGGGACAGATTGAAAAATTTTACTCTGCAAGAATGTAGTAGAAATAGTAATACAATAAAAATTATATTTAAACAATGTACATTGTATGACAAATAAAAACCTAATTACCAAATTTAACTAATAGAGGAAGCTATGTAGCATACAGATATTTTATAAAGATTAAATGTACAGATAAAGAATTGCAGGATTGAAAAAGATTATGAATTTGTACAAACTATTGAATTGAAACAGGATACATATGGGATTCTGACCTAAGAATCTTGTATTTGTATTGGCAAACAAAAGGAAGCAAAAATGGCTTATAATGGTACGTGTTATGTGGTTTCGCGGAACTTGATGTTTAGGGTCCATGTAACTTGACAGCTTGTCAGAATTAATTAAAGAATGTTTCATCGGACAATATTGTATGGATGCCCATTTCCCTGCATATGGTATCTTTTGGTTCCTGTTGGTAAAATTTTAGCACTGCCTCTTTCAAAGAGATAAAGATGGCAAAGGCTTTAAAAATGGTTTGCTATGATATTGTGGTATTTGCAAATTTTATTTTACAGAGCACTACCTTTGACCAATTAATTCATTATTTGTAATATGTAATATCATATATCTGACAAACATACTCCATGAAAAGATTAATAGCATCTTGCATAAGGTCAGATTAAAGATCAGGATATCTTTCATGAGTGTAAGAAATTTCGTCTTTTCTCGAGTGGAGCGTAGCGAAATGAGAGGATAAAAGATTCATAATTTCTTACATGAGTGAAAGATATCCCGATCTTTAATTTTGATGGAATGCAATTTCCTATTACTTCTCTTAAATACGAAAACCAACATCTGCAAACCTATACCATGTAAACAACGTTGTCACCATTTGAGTGTACTTTTCAGTGTGACGTCAGGTGTTTTATGACGTTTAGTCATGGTAAGAATTATTGTATCACAAAAATGAACACTTACTGTTGGCCATTTACCAATGTAAGATGAGGTCGCATGCATTGATCTTACACAGGTCATATTACACTGTAAACCACCATTATCGAAGAACTTGATATTCTTTCTCTTTAATATGAAATAGTGAACAAAAATTCATTTTAGCAATAATCATATACTGGAAACTTGAAGAAAACAAGTTTACGTTTTTTTTTAAAATAAAATGCTGACACCTGAAATTTCCCCCACATCTGTCAACTCGGGCGGATGCCCAGTATATATCAGTTGTGTCTAGTTTTAAAAAAGTCGTAATTTCCCCATTTATTGATAGTAATGAAGTCACAAATGCTTAATAAGACCGTCTGGCCTATATTTATGGCACATGCAATAAAAATTTTTGTCATCCAAAAAATTCACGTTATCATAGCTTATTTTTTGCACCAACTTTGTTGTGTTTTGAGAATACCTAAAAATAGTAAAAAACTTCACTTTCAGTGTGAAGTGAAACATAAACAAACAGAAGACATTCCTAAAAAATAGCAGATGAATTGTGACAACTATGTTTTATTTATCCATATTTTATGAAATATGGCATCAGTAAAAATAAAAATTTCTGTCATTAATGCGGAATAAATAAGACTGTTTGCTATCTACCAAAAGTTTAGACATTTTGACAGAACTATTGAATTTCCAAAAGGAGATGACTAGGGGTTTTACGAAATAGAATGATCAGCGAGTGATGTTGCAGTCCATGTTAAAAGAGATAAAAGAATTACCGTGATACCGTAAAAAAAGACATGATATCATAGGAAGGAGTATAAAGGGGAAAAATGATGTATCAGATTGTGAAATTGTTGAATCATTTCATCTCTGTCATTTAATATAACAGGTACATGTAGTATGAACCTTTAACAAAGTTCCCAAATCATGTTGATTTGTATTCTGTGTTTCAGTGTGAAGGTGGATGTTAAATCACAGCTGTATCAGGACAATGGTTATATATATAAACCAATATTGTTATGTGTAGAATGGTTACAGAACTACTTCAGACCATCTGCTGATCAGCTCAAACTACCGCCATTGTGTAATTCTATTTTCAAAGAAGGTAATTAACAGAGTAGAAAAGATTGATATAGTAATTTTTTAATGCTAAGTGAGCTATAGATTAATTAGTAATTAATAACAGTTGAGCTCATTAATGAAAAGTCACATCATGCACATACTTATTATGATATACAGCTGGCCCCCTTAAAAACTTCTTTAAGTAGCCCAGCTTAATTGTAGTAGGAAAGTACAAAATATGTATAAACCAGGGATTTACGGGATGTGTAAAACACACGTCTGGTACGCAAACAAAATTTGCAGGACGCACATTTTATTTCAATATGTGTCTGACGGGACGCAACATAATTAATGTATAAAAATGCTATGTACATGTAGATCTGGCTCCAAGTTGTGTAGAATCCCGAATCTGCTCAATTCCCATAAAAGAATATTATTTGAAATACAAGATCAAGGAGAGTGGATCTCGACTATTTGTTTCTATTTTTAAATTCATTTTCGGGAATCCATCGGATGTTACAATTATTAGTTACACAAATGCATGTGCGCATGCTATCAGAAATGGAATTGAGAAAACAAACTTTAATGGCCTTGGGAAAATAAGCATTTGAAAGCCTGGTCAAGGGGAAGTCCAAAAAAAGATAGTTCCAGGATGACTGGATTGATTGACAGCATCATGACTTAAGCACTGATGCGACATAAGTTGTCGAAATGTGCATATGCAGAGAATAAATTATCAATAGCTTCCGTATTTTGTTATTTTGTGTCATTTGTATTGTGGCTTGGGTAAATACAAAACCAAAAACACACCACTTTTTGCTTTTTTTAAACTTGCACATATTCAACATGATGCAATGTATCTTTTCTCTTAAGTAAAATTCACCCAGCACCTGAATTGGGTTTTCAGCGACTCTGGGTACAGAGCTGCTTAGCGTGTCCCCCGATGGTAGATAGGGAATTATCCTCTCTATGCAGGTAGTCAGGTTAAAATACAGAAAGCCTAACCACGAACCATTATAGCCAAACAGTTTAGAGAAACACCACACCCAATTCAGTATCAAGACCCATTCTTTATTTTTTTGTTCAAGTGCCGACTTGCTTGGAGTCTTATATTAGAAGGCTTAAATTCCTGCCTCTACCCATTTCTTTTGACAGGAAATTTGAAGAAATGGGTAGGGGCAGGAAATTTATCCCTTCAATCAAAACTTGTTACCCCTTTTGTCCCTTCCACCTGTATTACTTTTTTATATGCAAGTTTCTGAATTAATTAACAGGCTTTGGTTCTGATATAGCATAAATATTGCGTACTGGACGTAAAAAAACTAACCTATCAGTCAAGAAAAAAATTGTGACCTCCTGGGACCCACATTTTTTTCGGAAGGACTCAGGAAAATTTATATGGTGGGTCCCTGGGACCCAAGCTAACAGAAGTGGAGGTAAATCCCTGTTTAACCACACTATGAAGAAATTTCAGGAACCAGTAGGGATCCTATTTAAAATGTTATAGAAGTCCAGGAAAATTTCTAGGGGATTACCGGTAGGCTTCTGGGCCTCCGGTAATTTTCATCATTGTGAGCTGTATTTCAGTTACTATTCTAAAACAAAGCTCTTGTAATTAAATTTTTCGATATTTCATAAGTACACAATGTAATCAATGTAAAAATGTTTCAACAGAAGAATAGAATAAGGCAGAACAGTTGTTTGAACAGAAATGCAAAAGAAAAACATAACTCGATTGTTTACAACCAGAAACTAGGATGCATACAAATGTGCAATTGATAAAAAACAAATCAATGGCAGGAAACATATGAAATAAATACAGAAATTACAGTTTCTTGTTGGAATTTTAAGGGGGCACTTAAAAATTTCAAACTAAATTAAGGGTGGGGGGCGCTTATAGCGGCAGGGGCTTTTAATACGAGGAATACTGTATTTAGTAATATAGAACTTTCAAGGATATAGGATGCCAGAACAGGGGTAAATTGGAGCTTTTGGCTAATAACTCGAAAACCGTTACAGATATCAAAAATCTGACATGGGGTAAAAATGATCAGCATGAAAAGATCTACCCACTGTGCAATTTTGAAGAAAATCTGAAAACCCATCTCGGAGTTATAGCCCTTTTTCCGTTAAATTTTCAAAATTTTGGCATTTTTTATTTTTTATCTCAAAAAGTGTAACAGATAGAGGTCAAGTGTAAATCGCAAAAATGTTCAGCATATCAAGATCTACCCACCCTGAAATTTTGAAGAAAATCCATAAACCCTTGTAGGAGTTATTGCCCTTTTTTCACCGAATTTTTAAATTTTTCATTTTTTTCATCTTTTAATTCCAAAACTATAGAAGATGAAGGTTAAGTGTAAATTGATGAAATGTTTTCCATGCTGTGGCGACTTCAAAACTGATGTTGAAAATTGTTCCCTGACCGACATTTTCAAAATGGCTGCCAAAAAAGGCAGGAAAATTCAACATTGTCCGATTTCAATGAAATTTGGATTCCAAATAGATATTGATGTTGCGACTTCAAAACCGGTATTGAAAATTGTTTGTTGACCGCCATTTTCAAAATGGCCACCAAAAAAGGCGGGAAAATTCAACATTGTCCGATTTCAATGAAATTTGGTTTCCGAATAGATATTGATGTTGCAACTTCA
This sequence comes from Modiolus philippinarum, assembly GCA_002080025.1. Classification (NCBI taxonomy): domain Eukaryota; kingdom Metazoa; phylum Mollusca; class Bivalvia; order Mytilida; family Modiolidae; genus Modiolus; species Modiolus philippinarum. The sequence goes on along the minus strand of MJUU01014186.1, from coordinate 4,171 downwards.
AAACCGGTATTGAAAATTGTTTGTTAACCGCCATTTTCTAAATGGCCGCCAAAAAAGGCGGGAAAATTCAACATTGTCCGATTTCAATGAAATTTGGTTCCCAAATAGATATTGATGTTGCAACTTCAAAACTGGTGTTGAAAATTGTTTGCTGACTGCCACCAAAATAGATGTAAAAATTCAACATTGTCTGATTTCATTGACATTTGGTTTCCAAATTGGTCTTGATGTCGTAACTTCAAAACTGATGTTAAAAATTGTTTGTTGACTGCCATTTTTAAAATGGCTGCCAAAAAAGGCGAGAAAATTCAACATTGTCCGATTTCAATGAAATTTGATTTCCAAGTAGATATTGATGTTGTGACTTCAAAACCAATGTTGAAAATTGTTTGTTGACTGCCATTTTCAAAATGACATCTCGACTTCAAAACTGGTGTCGAAAGTGGTCCTTAGCAAGAACGTTTTTGTCAAAAAAGCCCATCAAAGAAATATAGTAAAACATGATCAGACTTTCAAAAACAGTTCAAGATATTGGAGGTGTTTGAGCTACAAAAGTTTGAGAAACTGAAGATAAACTGTATAACTTACAATGTTACCTTGATTGTGGCAACTGAAGCCAGGTGAGTGATACAGGCTCCTGGCAGCCTCTGGTTTAATGTGTAAAATATTCGAGTGGGGGTATACCTAGCACGACAACGCGTGCAACCTCATATTATGGGGTTACTGTCGTCTGAAGTATCAATATCCAAATACCTCAGAGCAGTGTTTATCTGCATGTGTGTTGTATCATACTGTTTCCTTTGATATTAAGATTTAAATTCCATGGAGCTCCATAGCTCCTTTGAAAAGTTTATCATGATGCCTGGCGATATGTATTGAGTTGAAAATTGTAAAATTTGACAATGTGATACTTCATTTTTAATTTTCTTTAAATTCCTGGGAAAGAAAACAATTAACTTATTTTATGCCATTGTGACAAAAAGTAGTAAATATTGTATCATGTTCATCCATCTGTCTAGTTGTTCTTGAAGATAGTTTGAGCCTAATAAAAATATCATACAGATTTTTTAATCTTAAGATATTTTTTGTAGGTTTTGGCAAGTAATAAAAATGATATGTCATAGATCATCTTTTCCTGTTATCAGGTACATTGTATCGAAAATCGAGCCAAATTCAGTATTTTTCAGCAACATTTAGAAAGAATTTATAGGGAACCTTGAGAACATACTTATCGTTCAACTTTCATATGAAATAAATATCAGATAGGTTTTTTTTAAATATTTTTTTGATATTTATATGAGAGATACACCTCAGCTATCTGCTGAGCTGAAAAAATATATATGGCACCATTTGATTAAGGGAGAAATTTTATGTAGTTTAGGAAATAGACAATATTTACAGGGAAAAGGGAGATAATTTGTGGGAAAGTGAATGATATGAATGTGTCAATTTACTATGACGTCACAATGAAAAGGCTGAGAAAAAACATCCCTTCTTGAAAATCATTTCAATTCCACATATGACTCGATTTTTGATATGAGCCAATCGAATGCACCTTGCATTAGTGTCAATCTACCTTAAGATAAACTGTAGTCTGCATGGTTACTTTGATTCTATCATTAAAGACAAACTTTCATGATCTACAGTTTTTGATGTTCTGACTTATTTCAAGAGAGAAGTCTGTTATCTAATATTTATGTCTTCTTTTTATACCCCGCCACACGTAGTGGCATGGTATTATGTGATACCCTCAGTCTAGTGTCCGTCCGTCTGTCTGTCTGTCTGTCTGTCCGTCCGTGCGTCCGTCCATCTGTCTCTCCGTCCGTCCGTCCGTCCGTCCCCCGAAGGTTTCCGACTGATAACTTTTGAACGGAATAACATACAGTCTTCAAACTTGGTATGTAGCTTGTTCAGCACAAAACTCAGGTGGAGTTCCAATATGGGTTCAGAGGTCCAAGGGGTTCTGGAGTTATGCCCCTTGATACTTCGAAATTTTGTGAAACGTGGCGTGGTATCATGTAATCCACCATTACTATTTTTAATTTTGTTGTTATTATTCTATTTTTAGGTTCATTTTGTAGCACAGCACAGAAAGTATTAGCAGAGCAGGTGTTATTTGGACAAACCATCTCATATAAAAGACTTGCAGTTTTATGTGGAAACGAAAGGGCATGCAGAGCTGTAGGATTGGCAATGAAAAACAATCCCATTTCCATAATTGTTCCATGTCATCGTGTAATAAAACACTCAGGAAATCTGGGAAATTATCATGGTGGACAGAAAAATAGTGTGAAGCAGTGGTTACTGAGGCATGAACATGCTATTCCTTGAAGGGATTTAGATGTTTAACACTGATATATACCAAAACATATCATAAATAGTGCTTATACATTTATAACTGCTGCCACTGGCAATGTGTTGGAGATATAGTTCTTATGTTTCAAGATATATGCATGTTTTTAAAACCCCTTTTGAAAAAAAGATCAAGATTCTAATATATAGCCTTTCTTTTATTATTTAATAGGAAACATCTTAAAAGGCTTTGCAAAATTTTAAGAACTTTCAATGGAATTTGCAATATATTTGCAAGAAACATTTGCACTTGTGACTGAGTAAAATCAGTTTCCCATTTAATCATAAATCTCTTGCATCTCAAAAATTAATTGCACTTGTACTTTTTGTATTTCAAACAAAACTTGCTTACTTAATTTGTTTAATACATGTAATGAAACTGATGATCATTTGACCTTGATTATTCTTGAATGCTTAATTACATTATAGTCATAATGAAATATGAGTTTGTATCCACATCCATGTATATCACATTAAGCTTATTATTAAAGAATAGAAATTAATACTTAAGTTAACTTTTCGTTTTGACATCTTGTTGAGTAAAAATACAAATAAGATGGTTATTTTTTGTCTTTCCTGTAATGTTTGTAGCTGAAATCTATTAAACCTAGGTATTACTTTCTGTTTACTGTAATGTAGATTATTCTTTGACAGTACCATTTAGGCACAATATTGTGGTAAACTAATTCCTTGATATTGAATCTTCCCAGCATCTCAAGCTTCAGTTGACCTTGTTTATGCCTTTTTAGCTCACCTCACAAAGTGGGGGGCTTATGTGATACCCCTCGGCGTCCGCGTCCCGTTAGGAAGAATGGTTAAGGTCCATTCCTGTCTACTGACATGCCCCACATCAACCATATTGGTATGCCTGATGCATTTTGGGAAGACAACTGGAATGCATGCTTCGTATGCTGTCTCTGACCTACATTTTACGCATGAGCAACTTTGTAAGGTAGAATGGTTAAAGTCCATTCCCACTGACATGGCCTACATCAACCATACTGGTATGTATGATGCATTTTGGGATGACAACAATAATGCATGCTTCAGATGCTGTCTCTTACTTACATTTTACGCATGAGCGACTTGGTTAGGTAGAATGGTTAAGGTCCATTCCTGTTGACTGACATGCCCCATATCAACCATATTGGTATGCCTGATGCATTTTCGGAAGACAACTGGAATGCATGCTTTGGATGCTGTCTCTGACCTACATTTTACGCATGAGCAACTTGGTTAGGTAGAATGGTTAAAGTCCATTCCCGCTTTATCTCAGGAACCTTTCTGAATTGACTTTTCAAATTTTGTCAGAACGTTAGTCACTATAAGTACTTGTGCACCTCCTATTTTCAGATTGATTCCTAAATTTTTAACAAAGTTACAGCACTTTGTAGATTTCTCCTACTTAGAGTCTATATTGAAAATTTAAAAGGTAGGCTAAAAAGGTTTCCCCAACATTTTCCCTATCGAGTAGCAAAACATCTCTCTGATAAATAGTTCAAATGAGTCTATGTCTTATCAAAGGATTTCTCTGTGCCTTCCTCTTATTTTAAGTTGCCTCAAAGTTACGGTGGACTATTGGAGTACCCCCATGTTACGTTTCTACGTCTGTAACTGTGCAGGGTAGGATCATCAACAAGAAGCGGGGGTATAAAGTTACATCTAGTTTAAAATTAGACCCTATGGTCATCTTCTCCCCCTGAAACTGCTGAAGCAAATTCAACGAAACGTTACAGGAAGGTCTTTAACAAGGATTGCTCATTTTGTTCTAACCCGATAAAAACATGGCCGCCAGCACGGAACATAGTTTAACATTGGA